>JAEAOA010000708.1:2310000-2405000 GCA_016746295.1 Potamilus streckersoni
ACTTATATGCCATGTTCAACTGCAAACTGCACAGAACCAGATCTGTCATTGCATTTTAGGTTTTGTTCTAGAGCAAGGCAAACACTGTGGATGGTCTGCACTGAATGTATTTTTAAAAAGCATACATATTTGGGTGTAATAGTTACAGTCATGGTAAATCTAATAATAAAACAAAAGTTATTCATAGTAAGTTTAGATCAAGACCTCATAGGTTGACCAAAGCTTTAGGTCATTGAGACCCATTGGTCAATGATATCCATTCCCCAGTACTGTCTACTTAGAAAACTATTAAACTTTGGATAGATGTATAATCTGTTCTTTCTTTCTTGCTCACTAATCATTGTGCCCTTAGTTACAGAACTCATAATTAATGCAAGATCAGTAACTATGCAGATGGATCACTAAATCCCCAGCCATTACAAGTTCATTGAATCAGCATATATTTCAGCAGGTTGCTATTAATTAATTTAACAAGTGGCTTTTTGCATTACATGTATCTAATGAACATGGATGGCATTAGTTTTTATTGGCATTAGTTTTTATTGTTAATATATCCATTTGTTACATTGACTGAGCACCCTGCATCTGGCAAATAATAATGAATGTCAGTGGCAGAAAATCGCCATTTGTTCTTCCATGCATCAAGTAAATAAGGCTCCAAATTTTCAGACTGGTTCAAAAATTAAAATAGCATAACACAATGGGAAGCCCACTCTAGGGTATCTGGCTAGTACCAATCTTGGCTAATCTGAAAGCCCATGTTGGTCATTTCAATGAATAATGGTGAATTATAGTGAATAACAAGTTTTGTTTTCAAGATCATTGTTGCTAAACATTCACTGCATTGTGAAGTGAAAATTGTAAAGAGGATGTAGTTCTTGCAAAAGGAAAGTGGGAAAATGGCCTAACTGACTACCATTCCTTATCTATACATCTTAAGAAGCCCTTTAGAAAAAATCCCATCTTCATATAATATCCATTCAGTCCCTTTCCTCCCTTTCCTTGCCAGGATCATCAATGAGGAGCATACAGACTGATTCCTACTCATCCTAATTTCAGGTGCCCTGATGGGTGTGTACACACAGAACTGTTGTGACATCATCAGAGCAATGTCCAATCATGCTCAACATCTCACAGTGAGCACATAATTTAAATGAGTGTGGGGTGGGTCCATTCCCACTCAGCAGGGAGATTAATTAAAGAGCAATCTATGTCGGCATAAATGCATGGGTGATGAGACTTTTTCAATTAGTGTTCTGTTCATATGGAAATGAACCAGTCACATATGTCCTATGGACTCTAATACCATAACCATGACTGACTACCATACACTGAACCATTAGCTTTACTGCTCATAGACAAGAAGACCTTATGGGATGGTCTGTTGTTTATCATCCATTATCCATCTGTCATCTACAATTTAGCACAAATTTGTTATCACTACACCTCTTGCTTGAGGGATTACAATGAATCCTTGCACTACATTCATCCCCTGGTCTAGTTGGTCTTGAATTAAAAGTGTAAGCCATACATTCATGCCCTGGTCTAGTTGGTCTTGAATTAAAAGTGTAAGCCATCTTCATATTGCATCCATTCCTGATTGTCATATCAAGATGGAGTTTTCACAAAAAGTAGGTCCAAAATGGTAACCATCATGGTCACTTTTAAAATATTGTTATTGCTATTTTTCCAGCACACAAAGTCATAATGACATGCAGTTTCACCAGAAGACTTCATGTGATGTTTAATTGGTTCTCAATAAAAATGGTACAGTACTAATCTGAAATCCAATATGGCCACTACAATCACAATCTTGAAATTCCATCTGAATGGATGAAGACAAAATTGTCTAAAAGACTTTGTAAGACATCCAATATCTTGAAAATATTATTGCTACTCCACCTGAATGGAAAGTTGACATAGGCTTTCATGAAAAGGCTTATAATGTCTTTATTATTATTATTATGACTTTATTTAAAGAGGGTAACTCAATTGGCTAAGAACTAATCTACTTTGAGGCCCTTATTCAAAGGAATTTATTTGTTTTAGCTGCATCTCTGAATATACTGGGGTTGGAAGAAGAAAATAGAGTGTGCATTTCTAATCTCAACTGGAATACTATTCCAGAGCAAAGTTCCAGAGTATTGGAAACTTTTTTAAAATAATTTCTTATTTGGTTTTGGAATTTTGTAATGTTTGGTAGACATTGATGGCAGGTGGGGAGTATTTCCAGGTAGCCTATACTTGAATAGTGATTGTAAATATTCAGGAGCATTATTATTGGCTATCCTGTACATTAATTTGGCTTTTCTTAAACCGATTCGGTCTTAAATAGGTAGTATTTTTAACTTACCAACTAAAGTTTCCTTGCTTTCTTTCTGGAATAATATTAACTCAAAAGCTCATTTTTGGAGATATGCCAGCTTTGTTAAGTTTTTATCATTTGAATTACCCCATACTGTATTACAGTAGTCTAAATAAGGTTGTATGTAACTGTTATAAAATAGTTTTCTGTGCTTTTCCGGGAGAACGTGTCTTATCCTACTGAGAAGCCATAAGCTTGAATGACTTTTTTACTGATATGTTTGATATGTTCAGATATGATAGGTTATTATCTAACAAAACACAAAGTAGACTATCAGGACAGACCATTTGCAAACTTGTATCCTTCCATGTCAGACATAGTTGATCACTATCAAGTTTTGTTCTTTTGTTCCGTGTTGAGATAAGTAATATTTTAGTTTTACCAGTATTATCCACCATGCCATTGCATGTGCACCAGTTGTCCAGTTTGTTTAGGGCATTCTGTAAAGAAATTTCGAGTTCATGCTTTGTGTTTTGGATGTCTGACAATGTTGTATCATCTGCATAGAGATCTGTAGATGATATTGAGTCCCTTAGTACAAGTGGTAGGTCATTAATAAATAAAATAAATAGTAATGGACCTAATTGAGCCTTGTGGTACTCAACATCTAGTTGTTCCAGGTTCAGAAAGAACATTAATTATATAAACATGTTGTGTTCTCTCACTTAAGTATGAAGTAAACCATCTAACTGTACTTTCATCACATTGGTAGATTTTCAGTTTCTTCAAAAGGATTTTATGATCCACCATGTCAAAAGCTTTCCTGAAATCTACAAATACAGAACCTATTATTCTACCTTGATCATGTGCTTGAAGCACTTATCATTTAGGGAGATTAAGGCAGTCTCACATGAATGTTTCTGCCTAAAACCTGATTGATTAGGGTGTAACAGCAAGTGATTGGTTAAATATATGAATAGTTATGGACATGCTTTTCAATCAATTTTGACAAGTTTGGTAGTACAGTATTGAGATTGGCCAGTAGTTATCAGCATCATCCTTAGGACCAGATTTGTGAATAGGAGTTACATTTGCAGTTTTCCATATTTTGGGGACAGATGAGGTTGCAATACTTCAATTGATTATGAATGTTATGTTATCTACAATAGCTGGTTATATTGACATAGGGTTTTCATTAGAAGGCTTATCATGATGTTTGGATATATTGGCATGGGGTTTTCATCAGAAGGCTTATCATGTCTAGCTATATTGACAGGGTTTTCATCAGAAGGCTTATCGTGATGTCTAAATATATTGACATAGGGTTTTCATCAGAAGGCTTATCATGATGTCTAGATATATTGACATAGGGTTTTCATCAGAAGGCTTATTGTGGTGTTTAGATATATTGACATAGGGTTTTCATCAGAAGGCTTATAATGATGTCTAGCTGATCCTAAATGTAAATGTTGCCAATCTGTTGGTCAGTATGGTAGCCATCTTAAAAATCTTATTGAACCTCATTCAGCATGAATGGTCATATCAACAGGTGGTTTAAGCAGCTTAATATCATATCTGCTTCATTCCTCAAACATAGATGATATGGATGATGTATCATATCAAACAAAACTGCAACAAAACTTAGCATTTGAAACAACCTACTCCGCAAACTGACTGGCTCAACCTGGGGCGAAAGTTCTCAGACATTCAAGACATCAGCTCTGGCTCTCTGTTGTTTGACAGCCAAGTATTGCACTCCTGTCTTGGTTCAATCATCCCAGACTAAATTAATTGATGTCCAGCTCAACACAACAATGTACATAATCTCTGGAATTTTACATCCTACTCCTTTACAATGGCTGCCAGTACTCAGCAACATTCCTCCTCCACATCTGTGTCATCAGGAAGCAACCACAAAATTGCTGGCTGAGATTTATGCCAGAGAGAAACTTCCACTGTACATATACAGCACTTCACATCCAGGAGTCTGCTTTACTTCAGGATGCTCAATCTGGTTTGATCTGTTGCCAGAGGATAAGACATCTATTTCAGCATGGAGCGTTGAGTGGTCTTCAATAGACGTTGTGCACTGCTCTCTCTCTCGTAGCTGAGCCATCTGTATGCCCTCCTGGCTTCATCCTTCCATATCATCTGTAGACCTCACTGAATGCTTTCAGACAGGACAGGGTCATTATGCAGTCAGCATTGTCTGATGGGGCAAGGCCGCTAACTCTTCCTGTTGCTGTGGAGCTATTCAGACCATGTCACACATTATGAACAACTATCAAAGTTTTCTGGTGGACTACATGCTCTGCACCTTGCTGATGATGATACTGTTAGATAGCTGAGCACACTGCACAATGTATGTGTATGTATATATATATATATATATATATATATATATATATATATATATATATATATATATATATATATATATATATATATCAAACACAGATGAAGTGGATGATGTATCAGATATAGATGATGTGGATGATGTATCAAATAGAGATAATGTAGATAATGAGATAATGTAGCCAATAAAGATGATAGGGATGGTTTGCAATATCAAAACATATGATGAGGAATATTTAGTTGTTTAATATAAAAATACAATACAGATGAGGATCATTTTGGTATTTTATATCAAATAGAGATGAGGATCATTTTGGTATTTTATATCAAATAGATATGAGGATCATTTTGGTATTTTATATCAAATAGAGATGAGGATCATTTTGGTATTTTGTATCAAATAGAGATGATGTGAATCATGTTAGTGTTTAATATCAAATAGAGATGATGTGAATCATGTTAGTGTTTAATATCAAATAGAGATGATGTGAATCATGTTAGTGTTTAATATAAAATAGAGATGATTTGAATCATGTTAGTGTTTAATATCAAATACAAATGAATAATTTAGGTGTATAATGTCAAACACAGATGATATGAATTATTTAGGTGTATAATGTCAAACAAAGTTGATGGGAATTATTTAGGGGTATAATGTCAATAAAAGTTGAAGTAAATTATTTTAAATCATTTAGGTTTTTAATATCCAACACAGATGATGGATCTTATTTAGGTGTATAATATGGAATATAGATGAACTGCCAATAGGTATGAACACAACTATTGTCTCTGTATTCCAAGCAGTTGACTTTGACAACTGTCACTTCATCCATGTATAAAGGCTTATTACTAATTGTTTAGACAAGCCATGATCTTTGCCAGTGTATATGCCAGACTTTGTTTTACTTTAGGCTTTATGCTATTTCATGACCATTTTTGACAATCTCATAACTGTAATCTGGCAACTGCCTGGCCACGTTTTGTGTGAGTTTGTATGTTGTATTGGATTCATTTTAGTGTAAAATGAAATTTGGAACCAGAAAGTTGTTTTGTTTTATAGATCAAAGCAGTCTCAATTTATAAAATATTGTTTTAGTTTTAATAATATAGATGGACACAATTGAATGTAGAAACATAATTCAGTATCAAATGGATTTTTGTCATGACATGTTTCATTGTATTATTATAGAATATGTGTCATACTCCATACCCATACATAACTGCTCCATTGATCTTAATGGTTAGAGCATCTGCCTTGGATGCATGAGGTCATGGGTTTGAACATCAGCTGAGTCATACCAAGCACTTATGAAAATTGTATTAGCAACTGCATCACTTGACACTAAGCATACATCCAGGGCTTCCAAGTATCTTGATAATAGAAGCATGTCACAAATCCAAACCTGGTGTCAGGTTAATGTGACTGGGTTTGACATCATGGTATATGTCTGCAGCATGATGCCCCAGTGCTAGACATCATTATAAACTGCCACACTGCAGACATCGTAGTAATATGACTAAAATTTTTAAAGATGCATTAAAAATCTAAAACACACACAAACACACACGTGCACACACACACACACACTATAGCCATACCCATACCACAAGGTAAAAGTCGCAGAAATAAAAATTGTAATTCATATTGATTCAATATCTATAGTATAATTTTTGAGCCACTGAAGATATTTGAATCATACATGTACTTTAACCAGTTGAAAATTATCACACCAGTCTGTCACATTCCATAGCCATGCCCTCCTTCTTCCCCATTCACATGGTCAAGGTACCATCAATGGAAAACCTAAATTATTGACCTCTGTCCCGGACAAAATTTTAACCAATGAAGTTCTTTTAATAAACTAAAAAGCTTTTTATTGTCTTTAGAACTTTAGGCCAACTATATCAGGCTTTGTATAAAATATCTGTCCTGAAGAAGCAACATATGCCTTGACTACAGCTTAAGATTTAGTCTTTGTCATCATTGGGAAGAATGCCCTCTTGGGACTGCATTATCTATTACTACATTTTCTTGTTTAAAAGGCAATTTCAACTGTAAACTTGATAGACCAGATTTGTCATCACTTAATTTACTGGTCAATGCAATCAGTACATAGAACATGCATCACAAATCTTAATCTAGTAGATGAAAGCATTCTTTTATGTTTGCAGTCAGTCTTGACCTGTGACCTTGACCTTAGATACGCCAGCTTCCACCTCCCTGTAGGTGAAACATTAACCTCATGACCATTATTCAAAGGCAGTTAGACTAACGGGCATGCTATCAATATTATTACACTAAAAATGTCTAAAACGTGGAAAATAAATAAGTAATGATGTATAAGTTCCAAATGATTTATTGTGCTAAATTTATGACTTAAATAGAGTAACTCTTTGATATTAAAATGAGAATCTGCTACACACTACCTCTTTACTAAATCCCAGAAAATAAATTGTCAGAAAACTAGAAAACGCTTTTTTTTGTTTCTTAGACTTTATTATTATGGTCAAAATTTTTTATCTAATATTCGATACTGTTACTTCATAGACTTTAATGTTAAGGACAAAGAATTATATTAATATAAGAATCTCCTAAAATGAACTTATAAGTTTCTATGTTTATATCCTGCCATGCAGTCTTGGTCAGCAACAGTAAGAGCCACCCAATGATGATGTAGTTCATCATTTACTTGCTGTGAAGGTATAACATCTGCACATAGAAGCATGTAAGCACTATATGGTGGCTTATAGCTCATTACTGTGTGTATCCATCCAAATTGAAAGTAGTTTTAAGCCTCAAGACCTTTGTAAGCTTTCATAGTCACATGTGTAAAGAATGCCTAGAGATAGAAAAACAGTTTATTATTAAATTAATAGACATTATTGACAGTTATATGGATTAGGTACATATACACAATCAGATGTGATCAAGGAATTAGAAGAAAGGAACTGAGTAATAAAGCAACAAAAGAATATGCAATAAAAAAAGCAGTTTGCATTTTAGTTTTGAAAATGGTTGTCCATTTTTAAATTAAACATTTTTAAAAATAAATTTATTTTTTGTATGTAATATATTTATAGGTTACTACGTTTGTATGGGAAAATATGAACAAGTTTTTCGGATGGCTATACTGCACGACATTGAGAGTGCAGTATATCCATCCAAAAAAATGAGTTAATATTTTTCCATTCAAATGCAGTAACCTTTTTATTATATGTTCTTTCTTGTTTCATTACCAAATATGTAATATTAAAATTCACAACCAATTATATTTAATAACAAAATTTATTATTTTATTATTAAAATAATAATGTTCATAATTGTAGATTGCTTCTATGCACAAATAATAGTATTCATGCGCTTATAGCTCCTACCACCGACTGTTAACTTCATAGTGTACTGCGCGCTCACATGCATCAAGCATGTGGAGTGCATTATGAAGGTGTTAAATACATTTTGGCCATTTTTATTAACAGCTAAAGAAGACAGTTTATGGGTATAACTTACGTTTAATTGTGATGACTTTGTATATCATCTTTTTCTAGCTAAATCTTAAACATTTGTATCAAAAAAGTAAAAGCAGAATGTGCCAAAGCAGTTTGTATGTGTCAGTCTATGAAACATTTGCTGGTATGTGGCCGTCCTTGAAATATCTGCTTTAGTTCATTCATAAAAATAAAAAAATGTTTACGTTAAAAAATAGTTCCTTTGCACGTGGGGTGCAGTATGAAGGTGTTCAATACCATGGAATATTGCACAATTTTGACAATGTAAAGTTAACGGTGAAAAAAGATGAGCATATTATATTATTAATGAACCTTAGATTTAGAAACCACTTATATTGGGGCTAACGGAATGTATCATGTGGTAAACCACTTATCTTGGGTCTAACTGTACATATCATGTGGTAAACATCATAATTTAATGACTTAAATATTATAGTATTTCACATCTAGTAAAAATTACCTCAAATAATTGGATGCAGGAGGTTGTGGGTTTGATCCCTGGCCATACATGCCAAGTTTTCAGGGAGATTTGTTTCAAAATCAGGGAGATTGGTCCAAATCAGGAAGATTAGCATCACAAACATTTTTCTCATATGTTGAAGTGGGAAATACAACAACTAAGTAAAATAACTATAGCGAATAATAGTTACTGAACGTTATTAATTTTGTTATATGATTTTTTTATTAATCTCACAAAAAATAATTTAAGAATCTTCACAAGAATCATTGTGGTTCAAAAAATAATGATATATTGGAACCTCAAACACTCTAAGTTGTTTTTCTCAACATGTGTTGGTTGTCTTTTAGTCTTGTCATCCATCCTCACTGAAAATGGTTTTCTTTGCATAGTAAAGTTACTTGATTGTCATACATTGGATGCAGTGAATTGTTAACAATGTTTGTTACCAAGTTAGTTCTTTTGCAGTGAAATTTCTGAGCAATTTGCAAGTCAGGAAATAAAACTTTACACAGCCCACTAAAATGATCAGCAACCAAGAACGGTAAATTATGCTCTGCCACAAAGTTAGCAAACAGAACCTCTGCTTTAGTGACACTGTCTACTGATGTTGGTGCAAACATTTGCATTACTTTAGGCACATTATGTGATGATTTCTCATTTGCAATGTACTGCATACATTTCAAGTGCCTTGTGAGATCGTTTTCCCCAACTAGATATGTTCAAATGTGTGTTGCAAGCTGTGCAGTATGCAAAGCTTTCTCCCGTTTTGCTATGCTTTATACATTTATATTCGCCTATCCAAGCACTGTTGAAGTTGCAAACATATTTTGAAGGCATAATTTCCATCGAATCCATTAGCAGACTTTCGAAATAGCACCAGAATTTTTTAAATAACCACATAAGTAGTTGTAGGAATATGCATCAACTTTTATGTGTTTGGTGATTTGCCTCATGCGGAGCTCACAACGTACTTTACATCAGCAAATGCCAATGATATTCCAATTGTGATGTGCCTCCTTCCACTGCTCCATATGAACAAAAGTAATTCAGAATATAATTCACGTTGGTGACGAATTACATCATAGGTTTATTTCTCAAATTGTTTTAGCTGGATATACTCATGCTTGGCAGGGTTTTTTATTTCTAGGAGATCTTGTCAGCAAATCAGTAGATGGGGTCGAATGTCAAAAGACTCCCAGACAAATCAGGAGACTTGGCCAAGACATACCAAAGACTTACAAAAAATGTTACTAACAGCTGCCTCACTTGGCATATTCAGCATTAAGAGGTTAGTGTTAGGACTGGTCATCCTGGAGTCAGGATAATGTGACTGGGTGGGACATCATGCTAGATGGCTGTGGCATGATGCCCCAGTTCTAGACATCACTATAAACTGCCACACAGCAGACATTGTAGTGCTATGACTGAGAAAAGCTATATTAAAAATCCACATCACACACACACATACACACACACACGCACACACATTCAAATAATGGAATGCCAATTTCTTGGCAGTGTTCATTGAAAAATGAGTCACAAAGAAATACTGAACTCTTACATACTCTGCCAGATATTTCCATACTTGAAAATATTGTATGTTTGCTCTTTGCTTAATTTGACCTGACCCAAAGGGCATAAAAAAAGGTGGGGCAGCTTGTCACTGATGCCTGCTGTTACATAATTTGACCACCCCATGGCACAGGAAAAGAAGCAGCTGCTGTTTTGTTTGATAAATGATATTACATATATTGTCCCAAATGGCAAAGGAATAGAGGGGAGTACTGGTCATAGATAACTGTTATCATATAATTTGTCCCAAATGGCATAGTAAAAGAGGGGAATGCTGGCCATTGATAAATTATATTATATATTTTGTCCCAAATGGCATAGTAAAAGAGGGAATGCTGGCCATTGATAACTGTTATCATATAATTTGTCCCAAATGGCAAAGGAATAGAGGGGAGTACTGGCCATTGATAAATTATATTATATATTTTGTCCCAAATGGCATAGAAAAAGAGGGGAATACTAGTCATTGATAAATGATATTACATATGTTGCCCCAAATGGAATATGAAAAGATGGGAGTACTGGTCATTGATAACTGTTATCATATAATTTGAATCAAATGGCATAGGAAAAGTGGGGACTGTTGATAAAATGCCTGTATTATCTTATACATGAAACTACTTACAGAAACTTCCAGTTTGTTGATGTACATACAGATAAATTTTGTTAACCAGACATGCTTGTTACAACTCATTGCACAGTTACAAGAATAATCCAAACTAATTGAGCTTTTCAGGAATACAGTATTTCCACCATGTTAAGACATCAGAGGTGTGGGGTTATTATCAGAGATAAATATTTGCCAAAATTCTAACATTGGAGTTGGATTATTATTAAATAATAATAATAATAATAATAATAATAATAATAATAATAATAATAATAATAATAATAATAATAATAATAATAATAGTAACTGATAGACACAAATATGTCCCATCACAGATAGACAGAAAATGTCCCAAAACTGATAGATACAAAAATGTCCCAACACTGATAAGCACAAAAAGTCCCAACATTAATAGACACAAAAATGTGAAGACAAGTTTGGCATGCACACAAGATTTACCATGTTTTAGTGATATAATCTATCATACAAAGTGATGTAATCTATATGGAACATTTAAACATATGAGGTACTTAACCATTCTTTATTCACATAACTGTCACAGAGTAAACTATAGATTAACTAAATCATTATCATTCCATTTTACTTTTGTGTTGGGCTTAACACAAAATCATTATTTTTCACATATTATTAATTCTACATTTGATTCTGGCATGCTATCTTTTTTTGATTATAACTGGTAGATTTGTATTTTGTTTTCCATCAGAATTCATGGCCAGTTATTTAAATATTGAAATCAGCTTGGATTGTTGTGGGTTTAGCACCATTTTTCAGTACACCATAGGCTATATATACAGCCAAGAACCTGTGAAATCCTGGTAAGAATCACCTACCCACAGGAAGCTAATGGCAAGCTTTCTCAAATACCCATATTGGCCAAGTCCAAGACTCGAACCCAGACAAACAGTGATCACTAAAGGAAAGTGTTTTAGACCACTCAGGCCCCAATGGGTTGGGGTAATTTGTATGAAGTCAATTCTGCCACACCTATGTTCTACAAAATTTAATTTTTTTTCTTGTACAAATTACCAGAACTGATTCAGTATGTGCTTATCTAAGGCTGCTTACATCAATGCAAACTACCACTGTGTTATTATAAATATTTTCAAGGCATTGATTGAAAACTAGCCTTGGTTCCTTCAACACAAGTTAAAATCTTCACTGTACATGCTGTGATGCTGTGATGTAAAAAAGAACGGGAAAAGCTACTTTTAACATTCTTACAACATTGAACTTCTGTACAATTTTTGTCGTTATCTGATAAAATTATACATTATTTAAAATAGGTAGAAATGATTAAAAAAATCTAGGAAAATATTAAATATATCTATTAATTTTTTAAACAAATTTTATTAATTTTTAACATCTAGTAATTCATCACAGCAACAGCAGCCTTTTATTTGAAGTTACATTACAATCGATGATCAATTAGTAGAAATAAAAATATCTAAGGTGTCCCAGACCTGGAAAAATTTCATTTTATATCTTTTATAGGTCATAAAATGTTTTTTGTGAAAATAACTAAGACTGTCCCAAGACTTGTAGTGTCCTAAGATTTGCAGTCAGTAAAGAATATGCAAACAGTAAATAGTTTGCACGCAACAAAGAATACACACACAGTGGTGTCATATTATTTATGCATAAGTTTAACCGTTCTTAAAAATATATTCAGTTGTTGTTGATATTAATTGCATTTGGGAAATTTATGGGCTTTATGCAGAATGATAAAAACATAATGGATTCTGGGTAATCCCTGAATTTTTATTTTTAGGATACTTCAGTATCTAGATCAGCGTGACTTTGATAAATTATGCTTCACAATACTGAATATTTTCCTTAATGTAACATTTTTTCTAAAAAAATAGTTTGCTTATGTCTTTTTTTTAATACATGACATCATTTGTTTGTTTCAGATTTATGAAATGAATCCCAGTATTGGATAGCATTATGTAGCCTGTTACGGAAACACAGGCCAATGGAACGAGGTGCCACGCATAGTCATGGAAACCATAGAAAAGACACTCTCTCTGTACCATCTGTTGTTAAAATCCCACAACACCCTGAGGGAAGTCTTAGAGACAACACCCTGCTGGTACCATCCACTGGCACAAGTTCACGACACTCTGATGGTAGTTATAAGGTCAAACCAAGTAGCAACCTTACCTCTTTTCATCGTGAGCAACATCGTTCCTCCCATAGCAAGACCAATTTGCGACGGTGTGCATCTGTTGATGTTGCAGAACTTCATCGAGATCAGAAAAAGTCATCAAGAAAGAAATCAAAATCAAAACTTGATAAAGAGAAGTTATTGTCTAAACAGGATGAAGAAATTCTTTCAAAATGGCTGGGTAAAGAAGAAAACCTATTTAAAGAAATTATCTCCAGTAAAAATGAAGATAGCTCTCAGTCTAAAAGTAAAAGACCAGATTCACTCAGATTGTCCTCAATATATATTATCAATTCAAAGAAAAATAAATCTACTGTGCCACAAAATTCTGTCAATGGGAAACAAAATAAGAAGTCATCAGTTAAAGTTACAGTGTCAGCTTTTCCTTCACCAGAATATAGAAAATCTAGAAAAGAAAAGGATGAACAAAAACGTGATGTCAAAGTCCATAAAGAAATACCTCCATCCGGTCAAAGAAAAACATCGAAGAAAGTATCTACAGATAACCAAGCAGACAGAATGGATAAAGTGACTATAGACTTTGCAAAACTTGATGATGTTCCATCTGAATTTTATGAATCTGTCGAAGGGTACAGGAAACATGGATTAAAACACAATTTTCCGTCTGCACCATACACCGAAATAAAACCTCCCACAAGACAAAATACATGCCTGGAGATACTAAGTGTGTGTATTTATAGTATATTTGCCTTTTTAGTTTTCTTTCCAATGGTTGCATTTTTACTTGTTCTGTTCCCATTGTGTTTCTTGTTGAAGAAAATATCCTCATGTTGCTGTTGCTGTTCCTTGAACAGATCCTGTTGTTGTTGCAAATGTGGAGAAATTGTTTCTTATAGTGAGCATTACTGGCTACAGGATTACCACAATAATCCCCTCATTGTTCAAAGCATCCTTGTCGTAGAGTGTGGCCTTAACCAGCATCAGATACAAAATCTGATTAATACAAGAGTTGTCGTTGCAGAGAATAGTACTGGTGCAAGATTGTACCCACGATTTACTCAGAAATTGAGCCATTCATGTTGTCAATATATGTGGGTGGAAGATGATAATTTTTTAATCCAAAATCATATCTACACAATGCCAAAAGGTATTGAATCACTCGAAGATTTGCAGGATTATATTTCTGAAATGGCCTCAAAGCCTTTATCCTATACAAACCCACTATGGGAGGTTCAGATATTGCCTAACTTTGGTCAGCACCGTGATACAATTCTTTTATTCCGAATGCATCCATGTATGGCAGATGGAATATCACTGGTCAAGATATTGTATAAGTCAATCGCTGATGTGGACTCAGTCACAACCATTCCACCAAAACTTGCTCAAAGGTCTTCTGCTGATATTTTTAAATCAGTATTTTATGGACCTCTTAGTTTCTTTTGTAAAGTTCTGTGTTGCAAAAATGACTTTAATCTCCTTCATGGAAAATATCTTCACCAGTCAGGTAAGCGGGTCCTTACTTGGTCTGAACCAGTCAGCATGTCTGCAGCCGTTAGGATTAAACAGGTTACACGCAGTACTCTTAATGAAGTACTTGTGTCTGTAGCATCCGGATGTATTCGTAATTATCTCAAATTTAATGGAATTCCCAATCCTTATGACATGAAATGCATCATTCCTGTATATTATGGCAATGACATGGAGAAACATATGATGGGAAACAAAATCCTGCTAATGCAAGTTCCATTACCTACCAACACAGAAGGTACTGTTCCTCGACTGTGGCAAATGAAGAAAATCATGGATACTGTGAGACGGTCCTCTTTATTTTCTGTAATGTTTGATGCATTCAGATTCACCAATTTGCTTCTACCAGATTCTTTATGGAATTGTCTTTGGAATTACTTTTTTAATCACTCCACTTGTCTTGTCTCATCACTTCCAGGCCCAGAAATTTGTCTTCGACTGGCCTCAAAACAAATTAAGACTGTCTTCTACTGGTTTCCACCTGTCCAGAAAGTGGCATTATCAATATCATTCTTTACTTATAATGATCAGCTGCAAATGGCCGTTTCTGCAGATCGCGCAGCCCTACCTAATCCAGAGGTCCTAACCAAGGATTTTATATTTCAGGTAAGATTATCCACTTATGTATTATAGGAACCTCAGATGGCTCAATGTTTTGCCTGCTGGACTGTGATAAAGAAAAGTACAACCATCAAATTCTCACAGTGACTACCATAGATCAGCCTTGGGCAAAACACTTGACACCAGTTTCCTCAGCTCACATTAACCTACATGTGTTGCTTTGCCATAAAGCACTAAACTAAGCACTAAACTAAATCCCAAATCAGACCTCAAATATAACATGCATTACAATTTAATTTTCTGTGCTATTTTCAATGTCTCCTTTGTACAGGGCTTTTGTAAACACTTTCGTATAAAGAACACATACAAATAAATAAAGTATGAACCTATGTTTTAATTTAATTTAATTTAATATGTATGAAAAGGACAGTTGTAAGTAATTGACAGCATTTTGTGGTTTCTTGTGTACTTTACAGTATGTGAGTTCATGTGTTGCTATTGTATAGCATACTTGTTTTTCAAATGACAATACCCCTAATCCTATGATAAGAATTCATCCTTTCAAAGAGTGACTCCAAAATATTCAGAACCCCAACTCATGGCTTCAGGCACATGTACACTATCCATCATTCATTTTTGGTTGACTCCATTATCTTTAAGACAGTTTAAATTACTCTACATAGAAATTTGTCTTCACCTTTGGCAAAAATAGCGAATTTTTAGTTTTATTTCTGTATCCCTTTTGCAATTGTTGAATTACCCTCAGATCAGTTTTTATTCCTATTAGGAATTCTCTCTCTCTCTCTCTCTCTCTCTCTCTCTCTCTCTCTCTCTCTCTCTCTCTCTCTCTCTCTCTCTCTCTCACACATACACACACATACACACACACACACTCACACACACTCACACACACACTCACACACACACACACACACACACACACACACACACACACACACACAACAATCCACTAGGACAAGTGCATCATCATTCAGTGCAGATAATGATCTAGGTTTACATCCAAGGTATATGATGACTATTGGAGCATCTTTTGAAATTACTGCAGTAGGAAATATGTTAATCCCAGCTGTCACTCTATGAGCAGGTAGCTGATTTTCTTCATGTCCTTTTTGAAGAGAGACAATACACCTATACTTGTTTTTTTTTATTAAGAGCTTTAGGCCAGTCTTATCAAACACACTAAAATTTTTGAAGGGCCATCGGTGCAGGCTCTCACCTAGCAAACCTGTCAAGATATTTTGAGCTGCATAGGCCAGTGTCACGCTCACTGATTTATTATTTGGAATCTTTCTTGTATCTTGTGGTCTCTACTAAAATCCCTATGAACTTTGGGTGAAGGTTCCATCAAGAATCTTACCCTCTATACTGTTTTCTTGCTTTCCTTAGTCTCTAAAAGATGAAGGAGTGAGCTGCATGTCATAGCCCTTAAGCTACCTAAAGTTCCTTGGAGATTATAAGTCAGTTTCTCTCCATTGCCAACCAGGTTTAAAAGCAAAAAGAACAGCTTCTACTGATTGCTTCACTCATAATTGAGATCCCTTGTCTCAGTGTTATCAGTGCTGGAGATGATCAAAATAGACTTTTATGGCCATTTAGAGCTCAGCATTTTTATTTGGCAGCTTCCAAAGAATGGGTTACAGGAAGTGTCTTTTCCTCACTTTTAATGGTTCAGCTGATTTTTTTTAGCTTCCACCATTTTGAGGTGGATTACTAAAGCTATCAAGAGATTTTATCAATAGAAACCTTTCATTCATGAAGATTACAGTGCTTGAGGTTCTAGACATTGCTACCTCATAGGCTTATCTAACACAGCCATGTCTAGACATTGCTACCTCATAGGCTTATCTAACACAGTCATGTCTAGACATTGCTATCTCATAGGCTTATCTAACACAGTCATGTCTAGACATTGCTATCTCATAGGCTTATCTAACACAGTCATGTCTAGACATTGCTACCTCATAGGCTTATCTAACACAGTCATGTCTAGACATTGCTACCTCATAGGCTTATCTAACACAGTCATGTCTAGACATTGCTACCTCATAGGCTTATCTAACACAGCCATGTCTAGACATTGCTACCTCATAGGCTTATCTAACACAGTCATCTCTAGACATTGCTACCTCATAGGCTTATCTAACACAGTCATGTCTAGACATTGCTACCTCATAGGCTTATCTAACACAGTCATGTCTAGACATTGCTACCTCATAGGCTTATCTAACAGTCATGTCTAGACATTGCTACCTCATAGGCTTATCTAACAGTCATGTCTAGACATTGCTACCTCATAGGCTTATCTAACACAGTCATGTCTAGACATTGCTACCTCATAGGCTTATCTAACACAGTCATATCTAGACATTGCTACCTCATAGGCTTATCTAACACAGTCATGTCTAGACATTGCTACCTCATAGGCTTATCTAACACAGTCATGTCTAGACATTGCTACCTCATAGGCTTATCTAACACAGTCATGTCTAGACATTGCTACCTCATAGGCTTATCTAACACAGCCATGTCTAGACATTGCTACCTCATAGGCTTATCTAACACAGTCATCTCTAGACATTGCTACCTCATAGGCTTATCTAACACAGCCATGTCTAGACATTGCTACCTCATAGGCTTATCTAACACAGCCATGTCTAGACATTGCTACCTCATAGGCTTATCTAACACAGCCATGTCTAGACATTGCTACCTCATAGGCTTATCTAACACAGTCATGTCTAGACATTGCTACCTCATAGGCTTATCTAACACAGTCATGTCTAGACATTGCTACCTCATAGGCTTATCTAACACAGTCATGTCTAGACATTGCTACCTCATAGGCTTATCTAACACAGTCATGTCTAGACATTGCTACCTCATAGGCTTATCTAACACAGTCATGTCTAGACATTGTTACCTCATAGGCTTATCTAACACAGTCATGTCTAGAAGATAGGAATATGTATTATGGATATTAAAATGTAGTGGGGGGGTCATGGTAGGGAGGTAAAAGTAAGTGTAATGATGTAATACTTTTGCTAGATTTCCTCATCCCACCCAACACTGATGTCCCAATTGTTAGAATGAGGGATTGCAATAGTACACAAGCCAGAAGCCATGGGTTCTGACTGATTCAGGAATCACCCTTTAGGAGGATGAATTCTCATCATACAGTCGAGGGTATTTCCTGTCTAGAAAAAAAGAGTCAGCTACCAATAGCAACAGACGGGTAATTATTTTGTCATTAAAACTTGTTTTACTCCTCCACAAAAATTTTAACAGGTAAATGAATGTCAGTTTAGTTTGAAATAAAATTTAACACAAAAGACAGTTTATGTAGAATATCCTGTATATACCTGCCATTTTTGCAAGTAGATATGGGCAATTTTCTGCAAGGCATTATGTGTATGATATTATGTTTTCCTTTAGAATTTTTTTTTTTACTATAGAGATATAATTAATTGTACTGGTTTTATCCAAAATGCCTTTCAGAACCAAAAATTACACAGTTTGATTTACACTTGCCTTTCAGCTTTCTACTTTCTCCGCTTGAAAATTTTAAATAAATATCAAAATATTTCCTTGCAAGATAATAATTTTCATTCCTAATCATATAAGATTGTATCAGCATACAGTGCCA
The DNA here is from genome assembly GCA_016746295.1 of Potamilus streckersoni. Taxonomy (NCBI): domain Eukaryota; kingdom Metazoa; phylum Mollusca; class Bivalvia; order Unionida; family Unionidae; genus Potamilus; species Potamilus streckersoni. The sequence goes on from JAEAOA010000708.1 coordinate 2,328,708, forward strand.
TAGACTGGGTACTGAATGTATTTTCATCTTCACCAACAAGTAGCCTACAACTGGAATTTTACTTGCCCAACTGGAATTGCCTACAACTGGAATTTTACTTGCCCAAGTGAAATTTCACTTGCCTAAACAACAGGAATTTTGAAGGACTAATTTTATACCATACACAAAAATAAGTGCAATGAATCATAGGTCTTTAAAAATTAGATTCTTATCCCACAATTTAATTTAATTGGATGTTAAGAATCATAATTTTTAAAAATAGACCTCTAATCCCACAATTTTAATTTATTTGGATGTTTTCAATTGTAACTTTTCAGCAGATTAGCTGTAACCCTACCAGGAGATCAAACTTTAGCAATTTTTCCATATGAATTACAAAATCATAAAGAAATTTGATGAAATTACATTTTTTTCCTTTACAATTACATTTATTTATCCACTAAATGCCCATAAAACACCACAAAGAGCCATGAACTAGGACAACTTGTAGCACATCAGATGTCTGAAGGGTATATATATATATATATATATATATATATATATATATATATATATATATATATATATATATATATATATATATATATATATATATATATAGGCACATGAAGAAACAGGTATTTGCAAATGAGATGCCTTCATCTCATATTACATGAGTATTTATTTATCCTCCTTTATTTTAGTACATCATTTGACATATGGGTGGTGGAAAATAGCAGCATTGTGTTTAGAAATAATGAGTCTGCCTTCCACTCTCCCAGCAGATTTACCTTGATGTTGATAGATGAAATCCTGACTGTTGCCACTCAGTGGATGAGTAGAGTGAACAAAAACTTCTTATTACATGTACACCATTCACTTCAGTAATTAAAAGCAACACTACAGCTGGAACAAATCACAAGTATCAGGAATGGTGATGTAGTCCATAGAAGCAGATGCTTGTTAAATGCTATATTACAAGATACCATATGTGCTTTCTTGTTGAATAGACTATTCCACTTCGTTGATGCACTGTATCAGGAAAGGCAAACACTGCCAGGATTCATTCAATTAATCCAAGACAGCAAATTAGTGGCATATATGTGCTACAAATTATTTTGAGGAATGAAACCATGAAATTTACCTAAAATAGCAGCAGAAAGAATCTAAAATTTTATATACATGTACCTGCAGTAAATTGTTCTTATGTCAGTCCTCCATCTTTTAGAAAGTTGGTTTCTGCCTAATGGGTTTAGATCTCAAGCATCTGTTTACCAAACTTTGTGAATGACTTGTATTTAGGGTAAGAATAGCAATATTGATCCTGGGCTCAAAAGCATAAAGGTCAAGGTCACTGCAAGTAAAGAAGGGAGAACTGTTCTACTCACTAACTTAGTTCTCTGCCATCAGTATGCTTCCTAAAATTTGTAAATAGCTTCAACTTGGTAAAGAACAATCCTATTGAAAACAAGATAAAAATATGTAAGGTCAAAGTCACTGTGACAGAAAGAAAACAAATTAAAATGTCATAATAATTTGAGTTCAACTTTCTGTGTGAGTTGGAGTAAGGAGGAAGACTTATGTCTATGGAGTATTAAGTTCATGGCCACTGACTGAGAGAAGAAAAAGGTTTTCTGCACAACAGCCTTTTTTTTATATCACAGCCCAAACTTTGTTGATTTTAGTATCAACAGGACAAAGGTCATGGTCACACTAACACACTAACAGAAAGAAGAAAAATGTTTAGTGTCAAAATTTCAGTTATCTACATAGAGGGCTGGTAATCCAAGGAAAAGCCTATTATATGCCAGTCACAATACATGTGTTAAGTAAAAGCTACACATTTTAAGATCATAATTTTCCCATGATAAAGCAATACTTAATGACAGCTTCTGCCCCCATTTTTATGGGAATTTTTGCACATGCATGTATTTGCCAAGCCTACACCTACTGTTAAAAGAAACTGCAAGAAAAAAGGCTGTTTGTTTAGGATTTAAAGGTCAAAGATCAGGTCACTGTGACAGAAAGAAAAACGGTTTCTATATGTAGTTTGTAGTTTTTGTTGATTTACATGTTTGAGAAAAAAAGCCTGTTAATTTTGAGGTTAAAAGGTCAATGGTCAAGGTCTCATATTGAAAGACAAACATGGGCTTTTATGTAATAACTCTATTCTAAAATCACATATTTTGAACAAAGTTTGTGAAATGCCTCCACTGAAGGTGTGGAAGAGGTCAACTGTCAAGGCTAGTTTGAAAAACATACATTCAAATTATAATAGTTTTGTGTAAATTGTTAGATAGAAAATGCAGATTCAAATATTTAGTAGTTTGCAATTGAATAGCAACATCTAAAACTAGACTCAGTAATCAATCCTGCTCATCATATTCACTCTCGTCTGTCAGCAAGAAAGGGAAAACTGTTAATAACACCTACACCACTTCTCCAAATCCAGACTAACATACATGATTCAAAATCCGACGTCTTATTCCATAATAATTTTTTTTATGTTATTGTCATGTTCATTTACTCAAAACATGTCATCGTAAAGAAATATTACAAGCTTTTCCTTCTCCAGGTTAAGGGATGCTGTTTTTTGGGTTTAACGCGATCTTTTAGAACATTATAGGCTATAAAAGGCGGCCAGTATAACTTTGAGAAAGAACTCGGGGGAAAAATCTCTGTCAAAAATTACTGACCCATAGGTCCCAAGGTTTTTCACATAGCCACAATGACTAAAAGAAACACTCAGACCCACACAGACAGAAGGCAGTAAAGGCATGTAAACTGTGTACACTAAAACCCACCTAATGACCAGACTGTGCTGCTGAAGACTTTAATAACATTTTCCTCATTATAAAGAAAACTACTACTAGGATCACCCTGGTAATAAGACCATTTTCAAATCTTTTAAATGGTCTTTTGGAAACTATTTATTTCAGAGTGTCCATTTAACCCTAAGACATGACTGACAGCTATTAGGTCTATTTCCTATTATGCCTATAAGTGCCTTGTAAAGATCCATTTTTGACAGAGTTATTGGCCTTTTTCCAGCAATATTAAATCTTGACTATGGGATATCCTTGTAACCAGCATCTCAAGACATTCTTATGCCATATGGTGTTTACATTGTCTCATTAACTTAGGTGTGCCTTTTATGGGTTTTGTATCTTCAACCCCATTTTGTAATATACTGATATCTGAGTTTAGATTTTTTGTGTTTTAGGTTTAATATTGTTGACATTATTACTCAGCTTCTATCAGTATTAAATCTCCACAACAGCATATTCTCATAATATACAAACCTCAGTAACCATTCAATATATTTTTATGTGATTTGTGTGTACAGAAGACCTAGATGTGCCTTGTAGGGTTTGAGATCATCTGCTCCATTGTGCATAGAGTTATGACCCCTGACAATTAACTTATATTTTCACATCTTTATTTTTCATTGTAACCAGCATACTGCAAAATCCATTCACAAAGACTTAAAATCCTTTCATGGGTTTGGTCTATTTTAAAAAATTGTCTTCTGATTACTGGGCCTCCTGACTTTACTAAAGTTATGTCCCCCTGATTACTTGGCCTCTAGACTTTACAAAAGTTATGTCCTCCTGATTACTTGGCCTCCTGACTTTGGTGTCTACAAAACAACTTCACCTAAATTTGTTGAATTTCATTTAAATTTGGCAATTCACTTTAGATTCAGCTTTGTTAAGGAATATTGCATTGCATCCAGGCATCAAGGATTGTTACATTGAGGAATTTTATTTTCAGCATTCTAGGTCTTAATTTGTAAGATATATGGCCTGTCAATGCCCATCTTCTCCAAGATTTGGTATTTTGAAGAAAGTGCTTCTGTTTTAAGGCCCTCCCAAGCAAATTGCATAGGGTGCTACCATTTGTACTACACACATTGCCCTAATAGCAATGTGACTAAGAACCAAACAGCAAGAAATTCTTCTTGTAGAGTTTCTGAGCAAATCATGTTTCTCTACGACATGAGATATTAAAGAGAAATTCTAAACAATTTTTACTACTTATTGTTTATTATTAACTATATAAATATGGAAAATTTATATTAAGTTTGGACAAAAAACTCATGGAGTGGAAAATATATTGGTTCAGACTTTTAAAAATCTAGCACATGTACCAAGAGTTCAACACTGTCATACTTCAGAAGCAAAGATGATCTCTGAATGGTACATTGCATGATTATCTCTAAATGGTACATTTCATGATGATCTCTTAAATGGTACATTGTATGATGATCTCTAAATAGTACATTGCATGATGATTTCTCAATGGTACATTGTATGATGATCTCTAAATAGTACATTGCATGATGATCTCTCAATGATTCATTGGATGATGATCTCTCAATGATACATTGCATTATGATTTCTAAATGATACATTGCATGATGATCTCTCAATGATACCTTGCATGCTAATCTCTAAATGGTACATTGCATTGTGTGATCAATGCTATACAGACTAATAGTTAAGGATTTTTTGCTAAATATTTTCATAAGACAACAAATTTGCACATAACCTTAAGTTATGTTTGCTTTTAATTCACTTGTGCCTTATTTTGCCAGTGAGAACATGAGATTATAACAATTTCTAACCTGAATGAAAGTAAAGAGAAGATTCACTAATCTCCTGGGCTGCAAGCAGACAGCCATTGTAAACCTAGTGACATTGTGGACATTCTCAAAGAGATGACAGCAACAAGGCAATTTATTTTGTAGAAATGCAATAAAATTAATTAGGTGCAGAGATTATATAAAACTTTACTCTTATGTACTATATGTATATATAAAATGTATTTTTCCTTCATTGGGTTATTCAAATTTAAGATTTTGCAAGGCTATAACTGTAGGGATAGAATCTGGAAAGAAGATAAAAAAATTTTGTTTTTTTTTCAAAGGTTTCAGAGTAGTTAAAGAATTAGTGCATGGCTGTAATTTCTGCAGTAAATATAGATGCTTTCTTTACTAAATGGTCTGAGATGATGGCATGAGGCAATGCAATCACAGATTTACTTTGTCTCCATCTTTCAAACCAAACGTGTACAGGAACATAGCTCACAAAAGAAACATTAATCAACATTTTGAAAGAAGAAGAGGTTGAGAGCTGGCATACATTTCTTAATTTTTGGCCAGATTGCAAATTAAATCTGGCATATGGATGGATGGTGTCTGGTTGGGATCAATGCTTACATTAGGGTTTGTGTTTAGGGGATTTTCTCATTCTCTATTGCTTATGGAGTCACATAATTTGGTGTATTCATCAGGAGTACTAAAGCCATTGGTGAAAGTTAGCTCAGTGTAAGCAATATTTCATGGTTTAATTAATTTGGCTCTGTTTCTCTGACACTATTGCTTGCAGAGCCATATAAGTTGGAATAAAGATACATCCTTCAGTCTAAATCAGGTCAGCATAACCTATATCTCCCATTAAAATTACCCAGATTAACATTTAATTTGGTTTCTCAGACACTGTTGTATGCCGTGTGATGTAACTAGGTATGTAAATGTTCAATAAAGAATACAAAAGTTCTGCAGTTAAAGCCTAGGTGACAGTGACATATATTTCACACTAAGTGACCTGTATTTACCTTTGTGTATAGTTATGCTTATAAGACACTATTGCCAATGCTCTTATGTAGTAATCTCATGTGAAATGTTTTTCTCTCAATCAAAACTAAGTCACTGTGACATATATTTCATGCTCCATTGATACATGTTACTTTGTGTTTAGCTCAGTTTTTCTACACTTTTACTGCAGAGAGATGTGACTTTATACACATGAAGCACTACAATATTTAGACCAAACAAAGCTTTGCAATCTGGTTATACACTATTTAGACCAAACAAAGCTTTGCAATCTGGTTATACACTATTTAGACCAAACAAAGCTTTGCAATCTGGTTATACACTATTTAGACCAAGCAAAGCTTTGCAATCTGGTTATACACTATTTAGACCAAACAAAGCTTTGCAATCTGGTTATACAATATTTAGACCAAACAAAGCTTTGCAATCTGGTTATACACTATTTAGACCAAACAAAGCTTTGCAATCTGGTTATACACTATTTAGACCAAACAAAGCTTTGCAATCTGGTTATACAATATTTAGACCAAAGAAAGCTTTGCAATCTGGTTTTACAATATTTAGACCAAACAAAGCTTTGCAATCTGGTTATACCACTATTGGCAGTGTTTTGTTAAGCTCCTGCACAAAATTGACACTATTTTTAACAACCTACATTTTTTAAAAAGCTGTATGATGATGTACCAATTTAAAAAATCTTGGTTAGGATTCTTATAATGGCATTTTAATACAATATTAACTTGAAGGAAATGGAATCCAAGTCCCTTTCCCAAAAATACACATCCTGAATGAAGAAATCAATTTCTTTTCTATCTTTAAAATGATCAATAAATGTTTGTGTTCATAATTCTTGTAAGCATTACCCCATTTATGGTGCCAGGGTCTGAATTAATTACCATGGTTCTAATAAAAATAGAAAAATTGAACTACCCACACAAAGTTACCCTGAATGTGAAGTAAACACACTATAGTGACAACTATACAGTCAAGTGTTGTTTGAATTCAATGGAAGCCTCAAATAAATTAAAAACAAGTGTCATGTGACATCAAAGAAGTGATGGTTTCTACTAACAACAACAGATCTGAATCTAATCCTTCACACATTTAAAAGGTACAAAAAGCATTATTTCTCATCACTGCATCTTTCATGTATGTACCAGGTAACTGACTCAATTACATATTTCAATACAATCCATAAAATAGGTAGGTGATACTCATCTGTGATATATAATTATTAAAACAACAAGACCTCACTGTGTGTTTTCCCATTACAATATTCAACAGTTGGGAGGGCATATGGTGCTTAACTTAATATTTTCTTCCCTTACCAGCAAATACACAAGGTAATTTGGAAGCCACTGTGATATTCTCCATCAAGAAATGATCTATTTGTTAGATATATTTCATTGTTTACCCCACACAGAAGATGATTGACTGTAAAAATAAATGTGTGCGTTCCCATTATTTGCTGGAATGTCTTGAGTAAATAAAGTTCAAAAAATTAGAAATCAGCAGAAGCCAAAGTAATTAGATTTTTCCATTCCAAACATTGGCAACACAGATCAAGGAATTTTCCTGGATAATGTCAGGGTTATGGCACTTTTGCCAATCCAAACAAAATGTGCATTTTCTCTTTTCCTATTCTGATGAGCAGCTGGGAATGCTTCGACAGCCAGAACTCTAGATAAGAATTCCAAAGTACAAGTTGTACTCCCACATTTAAAGTTACTAACAGATTTTATTAAATCGATGGGTTCACCAAAGTTGAAGTCTCTTCTGTTGGTGGTGACAGATCCCTAGGTTCACACAAGATAATGAATGTAAGTGACACAGTGACAGATCCCTAGGTTCCCAAAAGATAATGTTTGTAAGTGACACAGTGACAGATCCCTAGGTTCACAAAAGATAATGTTTGTAAGTGACAGTGACAGATCCCTAGGTTCACACAAGATAATGACATGAAGCATTAAAGTTAAGAAAAGCTGAAACTGAGTCTGTTGGGATACAGATTTCTCCACAAAATTCCAAATTATTGGCTTCATATTCAGGCTACATACATCCCATATAAATTGGAATACATACATTAAATTAGAAATAGAAAAAGTTCTGAATGATGATAAAGAATATTCCATTCTTGGGGACATAAGAAAGGATTTACTGTATATATATATACTAACACTCCAGAAAATGTTTCTAAAATTTATATTCCTTAGATTGAATTGAATGGCGAATATGCATTTATTGTTAAACAAAAATCAACCAAAAGAGTATGGAAAAATATGTCTACAGTTTCCTACAAGTCTTTTAAACATTTTAGCAACATATACAATTTGGAGAAATAAAGTAACAAAACTGATTAGGTCTGCAAAAAATGACACATTATCAAAAGTTTTTGATGAAAATAAGAATAACCCTAAAAAATTGGGAGACTTTTCAGTGAATTAGGAAAATCCCAAAACAAGATTGAAATTCATTCTCTGAAGACTGATGGTATATGTATAAATGACCCTTTACCTGCTGCAAAATTTGTTTAATGACATTTGTGTGAATGTGGCCCCAAAAACCTTCATTCACATATTAGAAGATTTTGTGCTGAAAGGTTATTATACATTTGAAATTCTTGATAAGTAATAACTTTCATTTCAATTATATGCCAAACAATGAATTTTGCTAAATCAATCAGACTTTATATGATAGGTTCAAGGATTTTGAAAGCAGCATCACCTGCTAATGCTTTGACAATTGTATCCATAAGCAATCATCGTCGAAGACAGGTAAATTTCCACAATTATGGAAAACTGTAAAGGTAACTCCACTGCTCAAAGCACGGGCAAAGATGGCATTCACAATCATTGGACAAATTCTATCTTTCAAACTTTTTCAAAATTAATTGAAAAGCATGCACATTAGTCATTTATGATTTATCTCAGTGACCACAAACCTCTGCATGATAACCAGCCTGGTTTTATGCAAAATCATTCCTTTGTAGCTGCACCAATATCAGATGAAGGAAAGTTAGTTAGGGAGGATTATGGTTGTTTTTCAAAAAGTTTTAATCTTCTTCATCATAAACTTTACCTAGAAAAATTACAAATCTACCAGGGTTTGCTTCATACTTGAAGGACAAAATTCAAAAAGTAAACTTTACATGCATCTGTAATATAAGAATAAATGGTTGTATGCTACAATAATCTTTACTTGTACCACTTTTGTTTATTTTTATAAGTGATCTTCCTCTACTGATTGGAAATTCATTATCATCAACTCAGAAATACCCTGTCATCAACTTGGAAATACATTATATCATTAACTTGGAAAATTCAAAAAGTAAACTTTACATGCATCTGTAATATAAGAATAAATGGTTGTATGCTACAATAATCTTTACTTGTACCACTTTTGTTTATTTTTATAAATGATCTTCCTCTACTGATTGGAAATTCATTATCATCAACTCAGAAATACCCTGTCATCAACTTGGAAATACATTATATCATTAACTTGGAAATACATTATCAATTTGGTATCATCAACTCAGAAATACATTATCATCAACTTGGAAATACCCTGTCATCAACATGGAAATACATTATGTCATTAACTTGGGAATACATTATCAACTTGGTAATAGAGTATCATCAACTTGGAAATACACTATCATCAACTAGGAAATAGATTATCAATTTGGTATCATCAACTCAGAAATACATTATCATCAACTTGGAAATACCCTGTCATCAACTTGGAAATACATTATATCATTAACTTGGGAATACATTATCAACTTGGTAATAGAGTATCATCAACTTGGAAATACATTATCATCAACTTGGAAATATGTTATTATCAACTTAGAAATAGAATATCATCAGACTGGAAATACATTATCATCAACTTGGAAATATGTTATCATCAACTTGGAAATAGAATATCATCAACTTGGAAATACATTATCATCAACTTGGAAATAGAATATCATCAACTTGGAAATACATTATATCATTAACTTGGGAATACATTATCATCAACTTGGAAATATGTTATCATCAACTTGGAAATAGAATATCATCAACTTGGAAATACACTATCATCAACTTGGAAATATATTATCATCAAACTGTAAATACATTATCATCAACTTGGAAATATATTATCATCAAACTGTAAATACATTATCATCAAACTGTAAATACATTATCATTAGACTGGAAATACATTACCATCCACTTGGAAATATGTTATCATCTTGGAAATAGAATATCATCAACATGGAAATACATTATGTCATTAACTTGGGAATACATTATCAACTTGGTAATAGAGTATCGTCAATTTGGAAATACACTATCATCAACTAGGAAATACATTATCATCAATTTGGAAATACACTATCATCAACTTGGAAATACATTATCATCAACTTGGAAATACACTGTCATCGACTTGGAAATATATTATCATCAACTTGAAAATATGTTATCATCAGACTAGAAATACATCTTCATCAACTTGGAAATACATTATCATCAACTTGTAAATACATTATCATCAACTTGGAAATATATTATCATCAATTTCAAAATACATTATCATCAACTTGGAAATTCATTATTATCAGGCTGGAAATACACTATCATCAACTTGGAAATAAACTATCATCAACTTGGCAATACATTATCATCAACTTGAAAATATATTATCATCAACTTGGAAATACATTATCGTCAACTTGGAAATACATTATCATCAACTTGGAAATATATTATCATCAACTTGGAAATACATTATCATCAACTTGGAAATACATTATCATCAACTTGGAAACACACTGCCATCAACATAGAAATACACTATCATCAGGGGCCCCGAGTGGCCGAGTGGTCTAAAGCGATGTCTGTTATGGATCACTGCCATCTCACCTCTGTCTGCGTAGGTTTGAGTCTAGGATTCAGTGAATGTGGATATGTGAGAAAGCTTGCCAGTAGTTTCTCGTGGGTTGGTGGTTCTTTCCGGTGATTTCACGGTTTCTTCCTCCACCATTAATACTGGCCGCCATGAATAGCCTATGGTGTGCTAAAAAATGGCGTTATCAGAAGACACCAATGCAAATTAGTTCTCTTTTGTAACTAATTAAAATCCCCTCATTAAAAAGGTCTTTGTTATCATTTGTATTATTAATATGAATATTATAAGGTATTAATCAAGTCTTTAATGGATGGATCTTACAGCTATGAGACCAAGACTACATTTGATTATAGTATATGCTTTATTTTGAGTGAGTGACTAAGTACATGTACATTCATTTTAAACTCAAACAAAACATATAGAACTTGAACTGATGGCATATATCTATCAAATGTACTGTCACACAACATGGACTCTTTGTGTAGCATGTATACATTAAATGTACTATCACACAAAATAGACTTCTTGTGTAGCATATATCCATTGAATGTGATATCACACAACATGGACTCTTTGTGTAGCATGTATACATTGAATGTACTATCACACAACGTGGACTCCTTGTGTAGCATGTATACATTGAATGTACTATCACACAACGTGGACTCCTTGTGTAGCATATATCCTTTAAATGTACTATAACACAACATGGACTCTTTGTGTAGCATGTATACATTAAATGTGCTATCACACAACATAGATTGTGCTTGTGCACATCTGTTAAGCGCACCATCACATGACATAAATTGTGGTTATGCATGTTGTCCTTTGAGTGCACCATCACATGACATAAATTGTGGTTATGCATGTTGTCCTTTGAGTGCACCATCACATGACATAAATTGTGGTTATGCATGTTGTCCTTTGAGTGCACCATCACATGACATAAATTGTGGTTATGCATGTTGTCCTTTGAGTGCACCATCACATGACATAAATTGTGGTTATGCATGTTGTCCTTTGAGTGCACCATCACATGACATAAATTGTGGTTATGCATGTTGTCCTTTGAGTGCACCATCACATGACATAAATTGTGGTTATGCATGTTGTCCTTTGAGTGCACCATCACATGACATAAATTGTGGTTATGCATGTTGTCCTTTGAGTGCACCATCACATGACATAAATTGTGGTTATGCATGTTGTCCTTTGAGTGCACCATCACATGACATAAATTGTGGTTATGCATGTTGTCCTTTGAGTGCACCATCACATGACATAAATTGTGGTTATGCATGTTGTCCTTTGAGTGCACCATCACATGACATAAATTGTGGTTATGCATGTTGTCCTTTGAGTGCACCATCACATGACATAAATTGTGGTTATGCATGTTGTCCTTTGAGTGCACCATCACATGACATAAATTGTGGTTATGCATGTTGTCCTTTGAGTGCACCATCACATGACATAAATTGTGGTTATGCATGTTGTCCTTTGAGTGCACCATCACAAGATAGATTGTGCTTGTGCATGTCCATTAAATGCACCATCACACAACATTGATTGTGTCTGTGCATGTCTATCAAATGAAACAGCACAGTATAAAAAATGAAATTTGCTGCTCAGACTAATTTAAGAAATGCTTATAAATTTATTCTGAATAATAAAAAAGAAAGCAAAATTACATCAATGATAAAATGACAGCATTTGAGAGAAATATGGTGTCTGGCCTTTCCTTTTTTTATAAACACCTGTTTTGATAATAAATGAACAATAATTGCAATACCATGAGCTGCAGATCCAAATAATTCAGACATCCCAAAGCCTAAGTCATCTATATTTCATCATCCACATAAACTGAAGATGCTTAATTGTGATGTAAAAAAATCCCATAAATACTGCACAGCTGAGTACCCAAAGGGAGATAAGAGGGGTATTAGTTACATGCAGTTATTTTGTATACTTCTTGAAACTAAATCCGAAGTTTGGAACAAAGTACTATTTAAAATTAAAATCAAGATATCTGACATAATGAAGAAGGTCTCTGTTGATGTTTACATTCACTAATTCAATTACAGATTTTATATTTATAAAAATTAAAAACTTCATTTGGAATATAGTTTTCAATAAAAACTCTCCCTTAAACAAAAATGCATTGCTTTATCTGATTGGTTACTAAATATATCTGCAGAACATAAACCTTTGTTGATGCCAGGCAGATTTCTTAATCCTATTTGAGTAGGATTGCCATACAACAACACATCCTTCATTTTCTCTCCGATACCGATGCACTCATCTCCAGAGTTCAAATATGGCAACCCTAGATTGGAGTCAAAAAGACTTGGTTGATAGCTGTCATATATATTTAATAGAAGATTTGTGGACATTTTAAAGGTGGTTTTGCTATTGCAAGTTGAATATAAACATAAGCTAAATCTATAGTGACTTTTTTTCTACTACAGCAGGTTAAATTGCTATTTATTAAACCTATGTATACTGGCCATCTTAAATCAACCAAACTTTTTTGTCAAAAAAAGTGTCTAGTTTGAGAACCTTCACTGTATTATGTCAAAGAATTTGGATTACAATTTCTACAATCTGATTCAAGCAGTTATCTGACTTGTACGAACACAAGATCATGTTATGTTGATGTTTTGATTCACCAGCCAAACCATAGATTTTAGAGTAATGAAAGTGAAAGACTTCATTCAAAACAACGATTCCAATGATAATTCTCCCTAATATGAAATACAAATTTGTAAAGAAAGGTTACTCTATGTACTCACTTATAAGACAGAACCAAGTCTAAGCTGCACAGACTCAAATATGCCATCACATTGTGCACCAGCAAGTCTGGATCGGTGCATTTTGTATTTTGTTAAGAGTTCCCAGCAGAACCAACAACAGAAACCATGATCATCTGGCACATTATGCAGTTACAAATTAGGGTCTGTGTTGTTTGCATTTGCAACAGACATGTTTGTTGATGCCTCTTAAATCTCCTTATCATGTGTAGATTCTGGTTTTAATCCGATTGACAACTGCTATAACACATACCTAATTTGGCCAAGAAATTAATTAAATTACATGTAAATTACTTTTTAAAGTATAATGAATTTCTGTGATTATTTTTGCTATAATAATTATGTCTCTCAAAAAAGTCTCAAAGATATATTTGTATATTGGTTTGTATATTATTTACACATTTTAGATAAAAGATTGTACAAATAAGACACAATTACCAACTCAGACAGAAAGCATCCTGGTATAAAAAGGCCGTTAAAGATCATATAAATAAGACAACCATTACCAACTCAGACAGAAAGCATCCTGGCATAAAAAGGCCATTTAATATCATACAAATAAGAACACCATTACCAACTCAGACAGAAAGGATCCTAGCATAAAAAGGACTTTAAAGGTTGTACAAATAATACCATCATTACCAACTCAGACAGAAAGCATCCTGACATAAAAAGGCCATTAAAGATTGTACAAATAATACCACCATTAACAACTCAGAGAGAAAGCATCCTGGCCTAAAAAGGCCATTAAAAATTGTACAAATAAAACCACTGTTACCAACTCAGAAACATTGTGACATAAAAACCATTAAGACATTCACTACTAAAATTAATAATAAAATTTAAGCAACTTTTCAAACTGCATATCAGAATCTAACAAAAGCATTCTGACACATGGGTCTTTAAGATTTATACAGTATGCCAATTCACCATTTAATACAGCAATCATTACTAAAAAGAAAATTTTTTAAATGATTTCTCAAGAATGCTAATCAGAATATAACCAAATTGGAAATAAAGCATCTTGTCATGAAGGGCTTATAAGTTTGGTACAGATGATGCCAGTCTGCCATTGTATAGATGATGCCATTTTGACAGAATACAGATGATGATGTCAATCTGACAGCAGTATTGCAGAATTTGACTAACTTAAACAAAAAGTGTCCAAGCTTTGAGATCTTTCACATTTAAATATGTTGGTCATTACTTGAAGCAGAAAATTTAATGACTATGTCTTAAAAAAAGAAACTCTTAACATAATTTGATTAACCTGACAGAAGGCATGATAGCATAGGGATTTTTTGATTAACCTGATAAAAGGCATAATGCCATAGGGACTTTTTGATTAACCTGACAGAAGGCATAATGGCATAGAGACTTTTTATTAACCTGAAACAAGGCATAATGGCATAGGGACTTTTGATTAAACCTGACAAAAGGCATAATGGCACAGAGGCTTTTTTATTAACCTGACAGAAAACATAATGGCATAGGGACTTTTTGAATAACCTGACATAAGGCAAAATGGCATATGGACTTTTTATTAACCTGATAGGTGGCATAATATAGACTTTTTGATTAACCTGACAGAAGGCATAATGTCATAGGGACTTTTTGATTAACCTGAAAGAAGGCATAATGGCATAGGTGCTTTTTGATTAACCTGACAGAAGGCATAATGGCATAGAGGCTTTTTGATTAACCTGACTGAATATTAATGGCAAAGAGATTTTTATAAACCTAACATAAGGCATAATGGCATAGGGATTTTTGATTAACCTGACAGAAGGCATAATGGCAAAATTGGATTATTTGATTAACCAGAGAGAAGGCATAATGTCATAGGGATTTAAGATTAACCTGACAGAAGATATAATTGCATAGGAACTTTTTTTGATTAACCTGACAGAAGGAATAATGGCATAAGGACTTTTTGATTGACCTGATAGAAGGAATAATGGCATTGGGGCTTTTTGATTATCCGGACAGAAGGCATAATAGCATAAGGACATTTTGTTTAACCTGACAGAAGGCATAATGGCATAGGGGATTTTTTTAATAACAGAAGGCATAATGGTATAGGGACTTTTTGATTAACCTGACAGAAGGTATATTGGCATAAAAACTTTTTGATTACCCTGGCAGAAGGCATAATGGTATAGGGTCTTTTCAGTTTCTACAATTGATGCTAATGTGCAATTAAATATGGATGAAGGTATCTTTGAAGACTGCAGAAACTTTGAAACAGTTCAAAATATGCAGTCAATAGTATTAGAATTATTTTTCACTGAAGCATCCAATTGACATACATTTTCAGGTGAACTGTTTTTGACTATTGCAGTGTAAGTAAGGTAATGATCTCAGACCCAAATGGACCCATTTTTCTAATTATTCTAATTTATCTCAATCTTCCAGATCTCAGCAATCTGAGAATCCTCTAAGATTTTGTAACTTCATGGATCTTACACTCTGGGAATCCTCTAAGATTTTGTAACATTGTGGATCCTACAATCTGGGAATCCTTTAAGATTTTGTAACATTATCGATCCTACAATCTGGGAATCCTCTAAGATTTTGTAACTTCATGGATCTTACACTCTGGGAATCCTCTAAGATTTTGTAACTTCATGGATCTTACACTCTGGGAATCCTCTAAGATTTTGTAACTTCATGAATCCTACAATCTGGGAATCCTCTAAGATTTTGTAACATTATGGATCCTACAATCTGGAAATCCTCTAAGATTTTGTAACATTGTGGATCCTACAATCTGGGAATCCTCTAAGATTTTGTAACTTCATTGATCTTATTGCTTATGCTAAATCTCTTATTTAAGAGGGAAAATTCAGCATTTAGTTAAAATGCTCAACAAGTTTGACTGGAGCAGGTGTGGTCATATTGAATCTATGTTTCAAGTTTAATGGTACGTCAGCACCTTCAGGTGATAAACCCTACTGAATAAAAAACTAACAAATTTCTGTACGATAAAATTTACAAATATCATGAATATTGTAGTCACTGATAGGCAAAAGTGCCTCTTCTTGGCCTACTGGTAATATTGTATACTTTTTGTCTGCTAGATGGAGACCCTTGTTGAGCAGTTGGCACACAGACGACTCCCAGGTGAGCACATCAGCAAGAAGCCAGACCTGGCTCTGCTCAGCAATGAAGTACAGCCGGAGCAAACAATAGATCAGGTAGTTAAACATAGCACAGTTTAAATCTGAATTCATAGCACAAATGTGCTTATGGTATGGCCTTTTGTTCTATCTTTTTTTTTTCAATTTTTCACCAGAGCGAAGGCATTTCTGCATTAAACCCAAATGTATAAGCACTACAAATTCTCAATAGCAAGCATCGTCCAGTCTACAGTAGAGCACCTTACCATCTTCAGATGTTATGTTCACTTTGGCAGCTAGTCATAGAACTATTAGCCTCCCACCAGGCTGAAAACATAATGTTATAATAACAGCTTATGTTTTACTGCAAAATGTACCTTTGTATTGCTACTACTAATATTAATATGTTGTTTTTGGAGAGGTAAAAATGATTTTTATTATGTAATACCTGTTACTTTCACCAAATCACCTCCTTTCTGCTGATCTGATGTCCTTTCAGTCTTACTCAATGTAAAAGGACACTATTCCAACACTATTCCAACACTTCCAACACTATTCCAACACTATTCCAATGCAATTCCAACACTATTCCAACACTATTTCAATTGGACTAGTATTACAATTATACTGTATTTGTTCCAATTACTGATAGGAGAAGTCCATAGTTTTTCACACACACCCCCACTTTGCATTGCCAAGAGGAAATGCATATAAATATTCATTTTGTAAAGCAACTTGATTGGATATAGCTTGATGACACTTTGTTGACCTGAATCCTTAGGTAATAATGGGAATTCACCATAAACCAGAGTTCTCAGTTATCTAACAAACTATAGCTGCAGAACAAACCAAGTACCTTCTTCAATTCAAGGGTGACTAAGTGCATTCATATCTTACATTGGACAAAACATCATAGTATCCAGAGTGACATATAAATTGTTTTCATTGTAATTCAGCAGAAATTTGACATCCCAAAGGATGTCCAAGTCACTCCATTTGATGATACAGAGAGGTAATAGTGCCAACTTCCACAAGTTCGGTCTATAAACTCTCAGTTATCATTTTCTTATTCAAATACATGTCCATTACTTAGTCATAGTACATTCACTAGCTAGAAAATCAAGCCCTTCCAGGCACCATGTCATTTGGCATGTTTTTGCAGCAAAAGTGACAAAAACTTGTCACCTTGTTGTAGTGAAGATCAAACAATAGCCGTCTTTCCTTGTATAGAGCATTTAGTGCTAAATTTCATCAATAACCAGTCATATAACTGTGGTCTCCCCTTGTATAGGGGATTAAAGTTCAATCCCATCAGTTGTTGGTCAAACAATAATTGCCTCCCCATTTATAGAGGGATTAGTACCCATCAATAGTCAAACAACAGTGGTCTTCCCTTGTATAGAGAGTTTAATGCCAAATCCCATCATTTGTCAGTTGAACAACAGTGGTCTTCCCTTGTACAGAGGGATTAGTGCCAATTCACATTAATAGCCAATCAGATAACAGTTGTCTTCCCTTGTAATTAGGGATTAATGCCAAATCCCATCAATTATCAGTTACTAAATCCACTGATGCCTGGTCACCTCAAGAAGGTTAACAAAGATTTATTCCATTGATGCTCTCAGCTGCCAACAAATGATGACAGTATAACTATTAATAAATAAAAATCCTCAACTTTAAATGAATTTTGAGACACTGATTATCGATATTTGACCAAACCAGGCAAAATGCCAATGAACAGAACTTTACCAAATTTGACAGAAAACATCCTGACATAAAAACCTTTAAAGTTTATACCAAAGATACTGATTTACTATCAAATATAAGCACCATTACAAACAAATTGCTAACAAAATTTTCAGATATATTTGCCGATTTTGACTACATTTAACACAAGGCATCATAAGATGAGGGGCTTTTAAATTTGTACAAGTGATGTCCATCTGCCATTAAATTTGGCTGCTGCTACTACAGATACCATCTTAAATAGCTTCTTAGTCACTTAAAAGAATTTCACTGAATTTGACAGAAAACATCCTTGCTTCAAAGCCTTTCACATTGATAGCAATGATGCCAGTCCACTGTCAAGTAGTCATTATAGAAACATGTATGCAGCTTTATCTCAATAAAACCACTTTACAGAAGGTGACATTCTCTGACGAAAGCATCCTGTAATTGACAAAAGATGTTGATGTGTCACTAGGTGTAATGACAAAAAAAAATGTTGAAACAATTACTTTCATAGCATATGGAATCAAAAGTTCTGGAAGACATTAATAAAGAAATCATCCTGCTGATTGAGATTTTAAAGCCAGCTGCTCTTACAAAAAGGGAATAAGGCAGATGTCAGCCAGGTGAATGATCTAGGATTCTATTCTGAACACTTTTTTATGAATTGCTTTGTGCATATCATGGTCATTATCAAATGATGCACATATTGACAGATCTTTGTGCCACCTAAGCAATGTAAGAATTATTGCCCTTTCTATATATCATCCAAAAAAAGGTTGACATTTGTGATAGTAAAAACATGCATTGGGGTCCAAAACTCAGTATCAGAGCGTATTGGGATTCCAAACTCAGTATTATAGTGTATTGGGTCCCAAACTCAAATATCATAACATATTGGAGTCCAAAACTCAGTATCACAGCATATTAGAGTCCAAAACTCAGTATCAGAGTGTATTGGGATTCCAAACTCAGTATTATAGTGTATTGGGTCCCAAACTCAAATATCATAACATATTGGAGTCCAAAACTCAGTATCACAGCATATTAGAGTCCAAAACTCAGTATCACAGTATATTGGAGTCCAAATCTCTTTATTGCAGTGTATTAGGGTCTCCAACTCTGTATTGCAGTGTTTTGGGGTTAAACACTCAGTATTACAGCATATTGGCATCCACAACTCAGTATTACAGCATATTGGAGTCAAAAACTAAGTATTACAGCATATAGGAGTCCAAAACTCAGTATTACAGCATATTGGAGTCACAAACTAAGTATTACAGCATATTGGAGTCCAAAACTCAGTATTACAGCATATTGGCATTAATAACTCAGTATTACAGCATAATGGCATCCATAACTCAATATTATAGCATATTGGAGTCTACAACTCAGTGTTACAGCATGTTGGAGTCCAAAACTCAGTATTACAGCATGTTGAACTCCAAAATTCAGTATTACAGCATATTGACATCCACAACTCCCACAACTCAGTATTACAGCATATTGGCATCCACAACTCAGTATTACAGCATATTGGAGTCAAAAACTAAGTATTACAGCATATTGGGGTCCAAAACTCAGTATTACAGCATATGGGCATCGAAAATTCAGTATTACAGCATATTGGAGTCCAAAACTAAGTATAACAGCATATTCTATCCATAACTCAGTATTACAACATAATGGCATCCATAACTCAATATTACAGCATATTGGAGTCTGCAACTCAGTATTACAGCATGTTGAACTCCAAAATTCAGTATTACAGCATATTGACATCCACAACTCAGTATTACAGCATATTGGCATCCACAACTCAGTATTACAGCATATTGGAGTCAAAAACTAAGTATTACAGCATATTGGAGTCCAAAACTCAGTATTATAGCATATTCATATCCATAACTCAGTATTACAACATAATGGCATCCATAACTCAATATTATAACATATTGGAGTCTACAACTCAGTATTACAGCATGTTGAACTCCAAAATTCAGTGTTGGCATTAACTCTAATATAATTGCAGATGGTATAACAAAACTTAACAGTGTTGGCATTGATTCCATGAGATTAAATAGTATTATTATATGGCTATACATGTACAGTGAAATCACCCTATCACACAGATCATGACTGGGGTCCACAAAATGTTATCATGCTATATATATCTTATTAGTAAAGTATCATGCTATAGGCAAAAAAATCAGTTAATTAATGAAAATATTGCATGTTTATACTATTACATGTAGCTACCATATATAGTCTCTTAAAAGTCAAGTCGAAATGCAAAAAACAAAAATCAAGATATGCCATAGCATAATGCTCCAGAATATCAGGTTCTATGTTGTTTGTTGTACTGATTGCTCCTAACAAACTGCACAGAACCAGATCTGCCTGTGCACTCTTCAATGGCAGATCAACCTGTGCACTCTTCAATGGCAGATCAACCTGTGCACTATGCAATGGCAGATTTGCACATGCACTATGCAATGGCAGATCAACATGTGCACTATGTTAAGGCAGATCTGCCTGTGCACTATGCAATGACAGATCTGCCTGTGCACTAAGTTATGTCAGATCTGCCTGTGCACTATGCAATGGCAGATCTGCACATGCACTATGCAATGACAGATCTGCTTGTGCACTAAGTTATGTCAGATCTGCCTGTGCACTATGCAATGGTTGCATTTGGTCTTGTCTTATGAGTATTTATATAGTATAACAAAATTGGTGAAGACAAAACTGTGAATATTACTGATGCAATTATCAAGTTCTTGTATATTAAACAAGAATTAGTTAAAATAGTTATTACATCTTTAATATTAATCTTGCTGGCAAAGAACCATTCATTGGTAAATCTATACTTTGTATGAAAACTTAAGTACAAATAGTCATCTGCCAATCTGGTAGTGATCTCAATAAAAGCATTGAGCCATTCTCCAGAAGAAAAAAAATAAATACAATATTCAGTGAAATTTTGTTTATGACTGATGCCTATGAAAAGTGGGGAGTGTTATGATTGATTATAATATAAACCCCCTGGAGCTGCTGTTTGCATTTCTGGCTCAAAAATTAAAAGGAATAAGGTGGTTAGGAGGGGGATAAGGTAGTTGGGAGGGTAATGTGACAGTGATTAAACTGCTCCAGACAGTTTAGGCCATAAACTTGTTTTAGAGGGTGTGTTTGACAGTTAATGAGCAGCCATTTTTGATTTATTGTTTCCCTTAAAATGATGAGTAAATTAGTCTTGTGGTTACCAGTTGAATCATGGTATTCACACTCTTTTTTGGAAGGGTTGTGCTCTTTTGTGACCAAGGTTCAGCTCCATCATGGGGACGTGGGAGGGGAGGGGGTTGCTATTGACATTAACAAGTTGTTCAGTATTCCTCAGTTTGCTTTGAAGAACTTGATTTGGGATCAGGTAGTGGACTTCCTAGCATAAAATGATCAGGTAAAAATATATGTAGAAGGAACATATTTTTGTCCAAAATTTGTTTTCTCACCTGTGTTAGCAGGTAAAAGATATCAGCAATGGTGTCAGAATTTATAGACATTTTGTGTTAAAGTTTTAAAAAATGGTATAACATATGATGGCATGGTTATAAGCAGAAGTGTTCAAATCATGTAAAATTTATGATGGCATGATTTACAGGTGAAAAGTGTTCAAATCATGTACCATACATGATATCATGGTTTACAGGTGAGAAAGAAGCATTATTCAGACTTTTATTTTTCCAATGCTTCAAGCATGGCATGTTGTGATGGTATCATGGTACCAATTGTTTTTCCATATATCTCAATACTGATGTTTTGTGAAATAAATATACTTTCTATCCTAATTCAGCATGCATGTCATGCACTGTCATAGAGAACAATGTTAGATTGTTAATTTGACATGGCCAAAACCAGGTACTTCATCACATTGAAGAGAGATAACTCCACTGGAACTAAACAGAGTAAGAGTTATCTAATCACAATTTTAGTTAAGTGTACCAAATTTTAAAAAAAAATATATAAAAAATACAAAATATGATCTAGATATGAATTAACATAATCTCACATATTGCCAAGAGGCTCAACATTTTCTAAGCCAAACAGAAAGTACAGCTTTTACATAATGCACAAATCAGAGCTAGTTTTGTTGTTTATTTCTGAATACCCCTTAAGCTCTGCCCATCTGGGGTTATACAGTTGGTACCATTATACCTGATACTCTGTCTCTCTGTAATACACTCACTTCCTTAACCATTCTGTGGAATTCCCCAAAATTTGTACATCATTTATTAATATTATTACAATCTGCAACAGATGTATATTTTTGGACAATACTATGTAGACCAAGTTTTCTGGAACCAAATCAGGGAGATCAGTGTTAACAATCTGGGAGATTGGGTCCAAATCAGGAAGATTAGCATAACGACTAATTTTTGTCATAAATTTAAACCTGAAAGTGCACATTTTACATAAACTAAATAAATTAGTTACACTGAGTAATAGTTGCTCAGCTGTATTAATTTTTTTTACATACATCCAAATCATTTTTGTTTTACTACATATATTTCGTTCCCCTCTCCCTTACCCTGGCTTTTTAACTACTTTTCACACCTTTAAATTTGTCTATCCAGCACTGTTCAACTTGCAAACATATTTCCTTTATTTGATGGCATATTTTCCTTCAAATTCATTATCATATGCTTCACCATGATTCCAAATAATTCAAGAACTGTTTTATACTTGTCAGGATGCCTACACGATGTTACACACATTACTCAATATTGAAATATCAATGAACTTACTCATTTAAAAAATACATTAGTGCATGTCACACACCACAATTTGATTTGATGTTAGGTCCATAACAACTTGATTGACAGATTATGATAGTTGTAAACAGTCGATTAAATGTTGCTACTGGAAATACCTATTCTTGTTTTAGAAATACTTATGCATGGTAGCTGTTGTTTCAGTTTAAAATGCCAATGGTGGGCAGATTTTTGATTTCCAGGAATTTTTGTCATTAAATCAGTAGATCAAAGATGGAGTTAAAAAAATTAAAAAACTACTGGAAAATTTAAGAGACTTGGCATGTATGCCCGCCCTCTAAAGGGTTTCATGGAATGGATTAAAGGTCAAATTAGGCATGTTAGGACAATTTGCTTGAGACACATTTTTTCTCATTTATGGGAAATAAGTCAATAAAGGCCAACTATAAACAAAGTGCTTTGAGAATATTGCTTGACCAACTTTAAATATGCATGTAATGGCATGAGGACAAATAATATATGTAAATTTATTTAAGACATTACATCTGCATTAAAAAGCCAGGGTAAGTGTGAGGAAAAGGAAATATGTGTAGTAAAACAAAAATAATTTGGATGTAGCTTTTGCACTTGTTATTGTTATGATTATTATTAGTAGTAGTAGTGTTGTTATTATTATTATTATTATTATTATTATTATTATTATTATTATTACTACTACTACTACTATTATTATTATTATTATTATTATTATTATTATTATTATTATTATTATTATTATTATTATTATTATTATTATTATTATTATTATTATTATTATTATTCACAGATTCAGTTAAAGATGGCTCTGATTCAGGAAGAGCTGCTTGACCTTAAGGTTCAGCTGGAATGTTCTGGATATCACAAGAACATGGACTCTGATATAAAGCTTATTGCCAAGATTGAAACTCTGAAAGAGCAGTTCCGAGAACTTTTGGTTGAGCTACGTAGGAGAAAAGCAGCTGAACTTGAGAGTGCTGTGCTTGTATCAGAAGAAGAAAGCACAGTGAGGACCTTTTTTCTTCGTAAAAGATAATTTAAGCTGGTGAAAGCAATAATTAGAACTTCTATTTTTTAAATTTATTTTTGTTTGTATAATGCACTCTTGACATCTTGGGTATTCATGCTAAGTTGGGAAAAAAATACTTGAGAACCTAGAAGAATACTTTGGTTGGGAAATGACATACTGTTAAATGTGGTAGAAATGGATATTTGACTCAGGACCACAGAGGTGCCAAACATGTGCCACACATTAATAAGGATCTGATGTTCTACTATTTTCACACATGGGTAAATCAGAAATCTTTTCAATAGGTGACTTAGGTTGTAAACAATTAAATCCTGTTACATTTCAAACTTCAGTTTCACTTAAATACAGTAATATTTTGCAACTGTCAGAATATAGTTCCCATAATATTTTACAATTTTCTCACATTGTAATCATTATTAGTTCTATTATTAATTGACAAGAAATGCTTATCCGATGGTCTTTTGTCATCCATTGTTTGTCCATCCATTAACATAAGGTTGATTTTGCTTCTAATCCTTAACTATTGGAGGATTGCCATGACACACACATTCATCACATGGTCTGGTTGGTCCTAAATGAAATTGGCGCTCCAGAGACATCCCATTTGGCCACCATCTTTTTTTCACTAAAAGATGTCTTATGATGTGGTAATCATAAAAGAAAATTTTGCTAACATTTTGACCAGTATGGAAGCCTCAGTGGTCATCTTATTGTTGCTATCAACACAAGGTTTTCACTGAAAGTTTTTTATAAGGTCTAGTTGATCCTAGATAAAAATGGTACCAGTCTGACATCCAATATGGCCACCACATCAGCAATCTTGAAAAATTTATAAGGCTTTTTCTCCTGCATGAATGGTCATATAAAGATGGGGTTTTCACCTTTCATATTATGCCTAGTTGATCCTAAAGGAAAATGATGCAAGTCATACATTAAATAATGCTTCCATAATGACTGTCTTAAATATCTTGTAGTCACTACTTTCCCTGAATGGATGAATGGATAATAATTTTGACATGGGTTTTCACCAAAAGACTTCTAATGATGTTGTTTTAAATGAAAACAGTGCCAAACTGATATCCAGTCTGTCACTAAATTAAAAATATTCTTAACACTGAAGAATATTAGAGAGGGTTATAATACTCAACATTTGAATTGCAGTACTTTTGCAGGTAACAAAAAATACAGCAATTTTACTGGAATACAATTTTGTGGAGTTGCACTGTTAACTTTAACACAACACAACTGTACTTACATTAATTTTTAATTTTGGAAATATTTGTGAAATAGTGCAAAAGGGCTTAGAATAAACTGTATCTGAGTAATTGATACACTGTACTTATTTATTTCCCACATCACACAATCTATTTTAGGAAGATGATGATGAATTTGATGTACCAAGGGGGAGGTTCCGACGCAGAGCCATGTCAGTGTCCTCCAGGCTGTCCTCTATATCTGTGTCTTCATCAATACGACCTCTTGCAGCAACACCAGTCACACCAGATGCTCAGGATTCACCACTGCTTTTCAATGAAAAACATGTATTGTATCATTCACTTGTAGCAAAACAATGCACAGTTAACAAGTTGGTTTGTTTTAGATCTCCTTGACACTGACCTGAAGAGCGTATGGGATGGTCTTTCCTCCATCATCCATTTTCCATCTATCGGTTTGTTATCACTACTCCTCCAAAATGACTTAGTTGCCATGAAATTTTACATGCATTTTCATTCCATAATTTAGTTGGTCCCAAATGAAAATAGTTCTGCTGTAATATCCAATATGGCAAATACGGTGGCCATTTTAAAAACCTTGCTATTCTTACTTCTCCTGAATGGCTGTCATATCAACATCAAATTTTTACAACCAAACTTTTTCTATGATGTTGAGGTCATCTGAATGGAGCTGATCTGGCATCCAATATGGCCATTATAGTTGCCATCTTGAAAATCTTGTTATTGCTAACCCTCCTGCTTGGGTAATCATATGATCAAGTTTAATGAAAGACACCTTATAATGTCTAGTTAATTAGAAATAAAAATGGTGTAAATCTGGCTTTAGCATGGCCACAATGGCAGTCGCTTTAAAAATCTTATTGCATATCCTCCTAATCAGAAAGATGTACTGACATGGAGTTTTCACCAAAAGACTTGTATGATGTCTAGTTGATCCTAAATGAAATGTCGGATATGGCTACAACAGTGGCTATCTTGTTGTCACTCATCCTCTTAGATGGAATGTTTTCTCCAGAAAACTTCTTATCATGTATATTTAGTTGTAAATGAAAAGGTGCTGATACAGTTGCCAGTTTAAAATTTTTTATCATTAGCTGAATGAATGGTAGTATCAATATTCATTAACAGACTTGTTATAATGCTTTGTGGATCCTAAATTAAAATGGTGCTGATGGGATGGCCAGCAGGTGGCCATTTTGAAAACTCTTTTTTGTTAGTCTTACATGGGGTTTTCATCAGAAGAGTTTTGGTGCCTGATTGGTCCTAAATGAAAATCCACCCCAACCCACCCAAACATCCCTACCCGACTTCTCCCACCCCCAACATATCCCCCTCGCACATTTCCTCACTGGTCTTCCCCCATCAAATAGGATTTAAACCCCTCCCTTATCTTATATTGGGGGAGAAATTAAACTTAATGCATTTAATATGACATTTTCCCAATAAAATATAAAAACTTATATTAAATTATGTTAAAAAAGAAAAGGTTATTTGAAAAAAAATTTCAGTAGTAAGTGTTTAATAAAGTTAACTTATTAAAAAAATGTATTGTTTAAAAGTTAATATAATAAGCAATTACTGTTAAGTGTTCTATGATGTTATGATTGTCGAAGTTGGCAACTATGCTTGCAATTCTCAAAGAACAGTCTTCATACTTCTTCTTTGGTTGTTGAGGCAAATGTCCACTGTCTAATTCAGGTTGACATTATTTAAACTATGTTCACATTTAAGAATCCGAAGGAAGCTCCAGATATTTGGATGATGACAGAATACTGCGGACTGCATCTTACTATTCCAGCCTTCCATAGCATTATTTGTTCAGGGCAAACTGTAGGCAACATGTGAATGCACACTCCAAATGCTTTTATCAAACACTGCTACTGCATGACGATTACAACAGAGCTGACCAATGTTGTTGTCCTCAAAATAATCAAACTCCTCTGACAATGGCTCCTGAAGTGTTTCAAACCTTGAATGTTCCATCCATGAAGTAATGCTGTAAATATTTAATCAAATTTAGTGTGCATTCTGTTCCAAAAAATCATCAAAGCTCAATGATAGAATGAATAAATAAAGTGAGTATATATCAACGTTAAATGTTACTGTATATAAATAAAGTAATATAAAGATATGGGGGTAGAAAATCCTATTTGAATAGAGGGAAAGTCTAGGGGAGAAATGTCGGGGGAGAGATTTGTCAGAGGAGGGAGAGAAGATAACCTGAAATGATATTGTTATATCTACTCATCCCAAATGGATGCCTTAATCACCATTAAATTTTCATGAGTAGACTTCTTAAATTATCTAGTTAGTTCTAAATGAAAATGGTGCCAGCTGTTTATCCAATATGGCTTCCACAATGGCTCTTATGAGTCACTTCTTCTTCTAAATGGATGAGCATTATGATATGGCATCCCCTAAATGACAATGGTGACAGTTTAACATCCAATATGTCCACCACAGCAACAAATTTAAAAATTTTCATTTTGCTGTCTAAAAACATGTTAAAATTTTTCATTTTTTAATCTGACAACAATATGGGATAAAAAATATCATCCAAACAATGAAATTAGCCCCATCAAGTTTGAAAAAGCCAATTTTAAATCTTTTGTATGTTTGGTTATGAATGAGAAACAGAAATTACTTACATACCTACTGTATTTGATATATATCTATCCACCAGAAGACACAGCTATTAATTCAGTAGAGCAATAACTTGTGAGCAATCCAAGAGAAAAGAATTATGAAATATAATTAATAATCAAGAAAATCCAATCACAATATAAAAAAACAAATGAATATAAATAGACCACACTATTCACGGTACCCTATTAATGGCACTGTTTTGTGTAACTCTCATCTTCATTGTAAGCATTACCATTTGCCAATATTTATGAAATTACTGAAGTGTGTCAGTTATTGAAATCCATGTGACAAGGTAACTAACAGAGGACTGATGACTTGGAAAATTGGCTTTTTGGTCAAGTAAGTTTGTGCTTCCATAAGTGACCCATTGATCATACAGTTCTGTAATCTCTTTAAAGAGTGGACACAACTGAAGAGGTTTCAAGATGTCATTTGTGCAAACCAAGCACTCAGTTACTTGACTATGGGATTCTGCTGAGGTGCATAACATTTATTAGATTCTCAGCTTGTTAAAAGAAATTCTTGACTGTGAAAACATCCTGCCTTTACACAGCAGCACTTTGGTTTCTATGACAACAGTCAGGAAATGTCATACAAGTTATGGAAAAGGAAAACACTTTTCTTGTAGTAGAAATTCAAATAGATGACAAATATGGCTGTGTGAACTTCAACAAAACTGGAAGCAATTTACTTACTAGTAAACACCGGCAATGTTTTATTCTTTCTTTTATCCCTTTTTAATATCATTTGTCTATTATTGTAAAGTTTGTTTCTGTCAAATAAAGATGTGGTTAGTTTAAAACACAGGACAATAAATCATGGCCAATTTCGGCACAGGACAATTAATCATGGCCAATTTAGGCACAGGACAATAATAATCATGGCCAATTTAGGCACAGAACAATTAATCATGGTCAATTTAGGCACAAAACAATTAATCATGACCAATTAAGGCACAGAACAATTAATCATGACCAATTTAGGCACAGGACAATTAATCATGGCCAATTTAGGCACAGGGCAATTAATCATGGCCAATTTAGGCACAGGACAATTAATCATGGCCAATTTAGGCACAGGACAATTAATCATGGCCAATATAGGCACAGGACAATTAATCATGGCCAATTTAGGCACAAGACAATTAATCATGGCCAATTTAGACACAGGACAATTAATCATGGCCAATTTAGGCACAGACAATTAATCATGGCCAATTTAGGTACAGGACAATTAATCATGGCCAATTTAGGCACAGGACAATTAATCATGGCCAATTTAGGCACAGGACAATTAATCATGGCCAATATAGGCACAGGACAATTAATCATGGCCAATTTAGGCACAGGGCAATTAATCATGGCCAATTTTGGCACAGGACAATTAATCATGGCCAATTTAGGCACAGGGCAATTAATCATGGCCAATTTAGGCACAGGACAATTAATCATGGCCAATATAGGCACAGGACAATTAATCATGGCCAATATAGGCACAGGACAATTAATCATGGCCAATTTAGACACAGGACAATTAATCATGGCCAATATAGGCACAGGACAATTAATCATGGCCAATTTAGGCACAGGACAATTAATCATGGCCAATTTTGCCACAGGACAATTAATCATGGCCAATATAGGCACAGGACAATTAATCATGGCCAAGTTAGGCACAGGACAATTAATCATGGCCAATTTAGGCACAGGACAATTAATCATGGCCAATTTAGACACAGGACAATTAATCATGGCCAAGTTGGACATTTTTTGTTTTTCTTAGCTCTTCTTGTCATGGACATGGCTACCACTGTAGGCTTGAAGTTAAAAAAAAATCACACAATCCCATGTGAAAAAATAATAAATGTTACTGATGATCACCAAAGTCACTGCAAAAATCAAATAGAAGTCAGTTATGTTTCTATTTCAACATGTATTGTTCATCAACAATTACTGTATTTCACACACAGGACTCATTTAAAGCAGGAAGTTAGTATTCGTTTTCAGTATCTGATTTGTCATAAAAGCTAAGTTCAAAAGATCAGAGAGACTTTGTCTTTTCTTTTTATCTGGCAGCATGCCACAGCTTGTTGCCATCTCTTCCATTATAAACCTTGATGTCATGTGTGTGTGTGTGTGTGTGTGTGTGTGTGTGTGTGTGTGTGTGTGTGTGTGTGTGTGTGTGTGTGTGTGTAAACTAAGGATTTTTAACATAGCTTTAACATTTTTTCAGTCATATCGCTACAATGTCTGCAATGTGGCAGTTTATAGTGATGTCTAGTATTGAGGCATCATGCCACAGACATGTAGCATTATATCCCACCCAGTCACATTATCCTGACACCAGGCCGACCAGTCCTAACACTAACCTCTTGATGTTGAACAGCAAGCAAGGCAGCTGTTAGTACCATTTTTTTAGTGTTTAGTATGACTGCTGGGGATCGAACCCACAACTGCCAGCATCTGAGGCAGATGCTCTAACCACTAGGCCACTAGGCCACTGGAGCAGATGTCTGGTGAGTTAATAAACAACATCATTTGTGTCTTTTTCAGGGATGATTTACAAATGCTTTTACACCCATCATTAATCATAATGAAGCTCATTTTCACATTTCTCAGAATACAAAGTGCTCAAGATCACATCCTTTCCTAGGTCATGATTCAGCTATATTTTTCCCAGGATTTCTGATATAGTTTTTTACTATCTTCTCTTGATAATCACACTCTGTCATGTCTTCATCTAATTTCTGATGTTTTGCACCATCTCCATATCAATTAGTAGAAACCATATAGACACTATTGTGCTGATGTGCCAGGAAACACTTCTAAATACAGACATACTTTCCAAATGACATTGCATAATGCATCAAATGTTTGTCAACAAAGTTATAAATATTAAAATACATTACTCACCATAATTCCTGGTTAAAATAATTGAGTTAGCTAACACAGCCTATTTTTTCATACCCTACATGTCTTTTATCATCCATTTTTAAATCAGTTTTTCAGTCATCCAGTACACAATGAAAACTATTTTGATCATAATCACCCTAATTTACTTAATTGCCCTAATTTACTTAATGCACTAAATAACACCTGTCCTTTTTCACAATGGGATTTATTATATGTCATGAAATGCAAGGTGTTTGGTATTCAATTAACATGATAAAAAGATAACCATAAAAGGGAATGTTGTCTTTTGTTGTTATTTGATACATCTGACAGAATTCACTTGTTACATATCCATTTACAAAATCACTGATCAATTATAATTAAAATTTTTTAAAAACCTGCCATTGTTGCCATAATAAAAATCTTCTTATACTGACTTCTTAACAGTCATGCATATAGACATGGTAAAAGAAACTTCATATTGTATGTAGTTGGTCGTAAAAAGAGAATGGTGCAGATAATACTTTCAACGTGTTGACCATATGGATCTGTATCACCAGTCCTGACTGAAATATATTTTTTCTTCACATAAACACTTCTCACTATATGGTTGGTCCTACAAAATCATACCATCCATCGGTAAGTCTTTTTCTAATGAAAATCTTGCTTGCATATTTTTCCTGTATTGATAATGATCCTTATATAACATCAGAAATGTGTTTCATGATTTCCCATCAGAAAATATTGATATGGCCACTTCTGATGAATGGATCATCACATGGGGTATTCACTAAACACTACAAAACATAGCTAGCTCTGAATAAAGTTGATGTTCTAACTTCCAGCACAGCCATCTCAAAAATCTTCTTACCATTATTACAAGAATGTTGCAACAGCATACAGTTTTTACACCTTTAGTATATGTTTAGTTCTGAAAGACAATGGTAGATATCGGACCATATTTCAACAGCATGGGATTTTTACATCTGCAGTATATGTTTAGTTCTGAAAGACAATGGTACTGGGCCGACCATGTTGCAACCTAATTGACCTTATGCTTGAGTTAAAGCTATTGCTTGCCTTTTTTTATTTCATTGAGCTTATAACACAGGGATTTGTTCATATGCAAGTGGATTTTGACTGGATATTGCAGTGAGTTGCATTTCAGTTGATACCATTCTGACATTGATTTTAAGATCAGAGGTCATGACCTGGGTTTTTATCTGTACAGGTTGAATGTATGATAACACAATGGATTAGTATCAACCAAGTTTGACATAACTTTAATAACTTGTTGAGTTTATTTGGCAAAAAGATATGGATTTAACCAAACTTAGCATGTGGTAAGGTCTTTACATTGTCTGAGACAAGTTGATTGATTTATTTATAGTGTCAGATTCAAAATCAAGGCAACAACAATTAAGTTTCTGTTGCACTTACAAGTATTTTGTGAACACATTAGCTCAAACATGAGAAACAAAATATAAACCAGAATTGAATAATTGGAATTCATCAAGAGATTCTTTAGAGATGGTTTCATTACTTAACAGCTAAATAGATGATACAGGCTTTCTTGGATTCCTGTAAGTTCTTTTCAGCCAGAAGGATAACAACCTCTTCGAGGTGCACTTGTTTGTTTATAAGACCATGTTTGATTTTATGTATACCACATCATTTATCGGAGTTATTTCCCCTTAACTTTACTATGGATTGTTAAATTTCAACATGACTTAACATGTATTTTCAGTTACAATTTCCCATGTTCCTCAACATCATATACCTTACTTATGGCATCTGGCTACAAGTCCTCCAAGCTTTAGTTTTTGCAACCAAACTTACTATTGTTTTTACTGTTTGATTCCTGAATTTGGTTACACATGGAAAAGCAACTTTAAATAACTCAATTGTCAGTATTGCACAGAATCATTCACAGGAGTTATGTCCCCTGACTCACCATTTTATTAACTTTGTTGTTTGTTGTCCAAACCATTCTTAACAAAGAATTGTTTTATTTCAATAAAATTTATCATGAATATTTTATTGACCAGAATTGAATAAATTTGATTTTCAGCATTCCACAATTTTATTTACAGGAAATATGACTCTGATTATTTGTCCTGCTAACTTGGTTTCTGCAACAGAGTTTTACTGTTAATTATTAGATTTTCACCAGATTCTTCATGCAGATTTCTGTGGTGAGATTTAGTAGTTCATTTTCTTTTACTAGGGATTATTTAAGTTTAAACATAAAAAAGCATCTTTGAAATAAATGAGTAGTTTCCTTCATTTCCTTCATTGGCATCATTCACAAGAGTTATGGCTCCTGTCATTCTGACTTAACTTTCCACAGCATTATTTACTGTTGATTGTTGGATTTTAACTAAATTCAGCATGCAACTTTCTATAAATATTATGAGCTTCTGAGAGAGTGATGTTAAAAACTTAAATGACTGCTCCTTTGTCTCATTAAATAAACCTGAAATAGTCTTTAGTCCACTATCTTTAGCAGTTATAAATATGGAGAAACAAATTTTTCCAGACTAGACAATACCAGCTTCTGAAAGTGCAATGAATGAATTATTATCAAATATGTAAGAGCTAAAAAATATTAACAAGTCTTTTTTTAACAATTTACCTTTGAAATCCAGGAAGTGAAAATTACCAAGTGGAGTTAGCAGCTGTTTGAAAGGTGCGCATCTGAAGTAAAGCCAAGTTGTATACTCTATAGCCCAATTACAACCATTAATCATACATCAAATTAAAGGGAAAAGATTTTTTGAGCTATACCTAAGAAAGGCAAAGTCTTTTTGAGAGAACCAGTATAACCAGTGAGAAAAATCAGGGAAACTTTTCTTTAAAAATCTAACTGTACAAAACATGAAACTGTAGAGCACCATCTTATTGATAAAACATGGGTTTAATTTTCAGCATTCCTGTACAGTATTTACAGGAGTTATGGACCCTGAATGCTAGTCCTCCTTACATTGATTTCACTAGCATAACCTTATCATTGAGTTTTGGATTAAAACAAATTTTGGCAGTCACCTTTATATTGACAAAACTGAGAGTAGTTTGATTTCCAGCATTCTTTGTCATTTCTCATCTTCTGTGTTGTTGACACCTCTTTCCCAGCATGTCTAGGACTTACAAGTGACACCCTTTGTTTCTAAAAAGGTATTTTTATTTTGATTTTCCCTTGTCTTCCTTTATGTGTTAGTGTTTAAAGAAATTAATAGATAAAATATTATAATTTGGTCAGGGTTTATCTTTGTGCTGATCTATCTTATCAGTCAAGTTAAATTCTCCTCAAGCTTGGGTGGAGATGTGCACTTTCTTTCCCATTGTCAGGAAACAGTGTGCCTGTTTTCTACATTACCTCCTTTGCTTTGAACTTAGGATAGAACTCAAATGCTTTCACAACATAATTTTACCAAGGACCATTTTATTATAGCAATATAGGGTGTGCAGCTTTATGTTAATGAAATTTTTTTTAAAAAATTTAATATTTTTAATGTTTGACTTTTTTTCAATTACAAATATTATGGTCTTTGACTACTTGTTGTCCTAAACATTTCTAGCAAACTTTACAGTGGATTGTTGGATTTCAGCTACATTTTATATAAATATTAAAAGTTCTCATGTCAGTTTCAGAAATCTGCTTCCCTTGTAATTAAATTTGAGTCAGTCATTTGGTGCTGTTTCCCTTTATAGAACTTAGCTTATGTATCCAGTCATCAAATAAATATACTATGATCAAAGTTTCATAACTGATATTACTCTTATCAACAGCTAGAATCAAATTTCTAAATTTATTTGCACTGAATTGGACCTTATCTTATGAATCTGACATGTCACTCAAACCCACAGCATTGATACTGTATGTTTACAAATGACTGAATTCTACTGCCTCTTGTTTCTATTTTAAAAAAAATGGAATTATCACACATCAGTCACATAGTTCTTGAACACTGATCATAAAGGAAAGAAAGGAAGAAGAGGAAAAGAAAAGAGAAGCACCTTCACTGAACTTGCAACTGATTCTTGAACATACTGCTTCACTTTTTGATAACCTAGTCCCCTAAGTACAAAATGGAGCATTTTGGTTTGCAGTATAGATAAAATTTGATTATGATGGATGTTGTGTCATGCTCAAACAAAATGGAGAGTATTTGATGCCTACTTAAGTCATTATATTAAAGGATTAATACATTTGGAATAATTTTTGAAATTAGGCCACAATGAGCTGCTATTGAGAAAACGTGTTTCAGAACTAAATTTGTTTTTTCTTGCTGTCACAGGTCATTCAGTTTCCAAATTAATGAATGAATGTGAGACTGGGATGGCTCTCTGTTACCAGCATTCACTTATTTTTTAATTCCCAGCAATATCTTCAAATAATTGGAATATGTACAGTTTTTAAAAGATCATGTTTGATGTCCAGTATGATAGGAGATAAGTCTGACTGGCATTGCTCAACTTGTGATTTGTTTTTTTTTTTTTTTTTTTTTTGTGGTAAAATTGTAAATTAGGGACCAAAGATTTTATCACCTTACCATCAAATTTGCAAGTTATCTAAGCTGGAATTAACACTAGATTGCTGTAGTTAACGAGGACCCAGTCTAACAAGCTCTGCAGGAGAAATTGCATAATGGCTGTCAAATTTATTGCAGTCCATAGATAAGGGACCCATTCAGATTACCCATAAACCTAATTGATTGACAGTTATCCAGTAACAGGTTGACAGTTATTGATTGGTCAATTATACCTGGGTAACTTTTGTACACTTCTCCAGGGGACACTTTGATTTATGGGTCAAATTTGAATTTAAAATCTCAATTATCAGCTTTGTAATGGGTTATGCAATTGCTAGGTAGTTGAAATGTCAAGACTGACTTGATAGAATGTTACACACAATGTACATTTTCACCTATACCTTGATGAATAACATAATAGAGTCAAAATTGCTTTTTAGGCATGCAGCTAATCACATCTTGTCACAATAAACTGAGAAACTTTTGAATACTGAACTCATTTGTTTTTAATTATTTAATGTTAAATTAGTACACCAATCTTGTCTTACAATTTCATGGTTGTATTTTCTTAATAGTTGGTTATTTGATTTTTTAAAAGGAATAAAATTTTATCTGGGATGATATCATCCAGTTTTATATCTAATACAGTGTAGCTTCCAGTTCTATATCTAATACAGTGTAGCTTCCAGTTCTATATCTAATACAGTGTAGCTTCAAGTTCTATATCTAATACAGTGTAGCTTCAGGTTCTATATCTAATACAGTGTAGCTTCAGGTTCTATATCTAATACAGTGTAGCTTCAAGTTCTATATCTAATACAGTGTAGCTTCAGGTTCTATATCTAATACAGTGTAGCTTCAGGTTCTATATCTAATACAGTGTAGCTTCAAGTTCTATATCTAATACAGTGTAGCTTCAAGTTCTATATCTAATACAGTGTAGCTTCAAGTGACAATTATATTGAACTCCAAGATTTATATTTCCTGGAAAAAAAACTATAGGAATTTTTATATTTTAAGCTAGATCAAGTATACAGTTATGGCAGTTTGATTCCATTAGTATTACTCCAATTCAAATCACCTTTAGTTATACTGTAACCTTTTTTAAAATGCAGAGCAGAGGAATGATTTAAATATACTGAATATTACTTTCGATTTTCAACACATTTTATGTGGATGTTTATTTTCATGAAACTATTAAAGAAATCTTGAATGGGATACTAAAACATGGCAAGCACACTAAAAGAAAATTATTGAAATTGATACCACCATCAGCTTATTGTGTTATGGTGATGCCTGCATGTCTGTCAATATATTTATCTAACCCATAACTTTAATAGTTGGAGAGATTTTCATGAAACTTGCTGATGTAGATATAATGACTAGATGGCATCTTGTATGCCATGGCCTAAAGGTCAATGTCATGGCAGGAAAGATGTAATTCTGTGATTTGTATCAATATATGGTGTTAAACTTAAAAACAAATGAATACATTTTGATGAAATTTGGCCTAAATATGTAACATTGCATGATGATATGTCATTACCATAGTTATCAAACTGTTGTCAAGGTCAAAATTACATTTAATTTTTATCCTCATAACTTTTGAATCATTGAAGACGTTTAAAAGAAACATTAAACAGTTATAAATCATGCATAGATAGGTGTATCACATACCATTGCCTTGCCACCTACCTCAGGGTGAAAGTCACAGTAATAGAAACTGTTATAAACATGTTTCCTTCTCCTTAGCAGAACTTTAGAACCTCTGAAGATATTTAAATGAGACATGTCAAAACTAGCATGCCATACCTGAAAGCCAGGGTCATGACAAGGCACAATAAATCAATGACTTAATTATATATGTGCATGCAAGTTTTAAGTGAAAAAATATATTTTAATACAATAATAGCATTCTGTATCTATCCTGACTTGAATGTATTGAGTACATGTGCATTCTGCAACGGTCAAGGTCACAGCAATAAATAATTTAAGCCAGTGGTTTATATCTTTATCCAAACTGTTACTTTTAACCATGACATATAATTTGATTAATTTTGGCTGCATCCACACCTTATAATCTAATAATCAAGTCCATAGCTCAAAGGTCAAGGTCATTGGTAGAGATATGTCACAACATGGACATATCGTGATATTTTGCAATATTCTTATTTCATAAATTGTTTATAAATTGAGATATAACATTATATTTATACACATTTTGATACAATAACTGATTTAATTTCTAGTTAATAACAAAATTGTATAATCTGGTTATTCTATTCAGTGTATAATCAATTTCCTTGGACAAATTACATTATATGTTTCACAGCATAACAATATCATACACATGCATCATGTATGTAATGTATGAAAGGGTTTCTGAATTGTTATATTTGACATGTTCCATCATCACATCAATCATTTTTTTATGAATGAAAAACAAAATTCCAATTAATATTTCTGCCTTACAGGTGCCTTACAGAAGAGAGAAGAGAAACCTTCCACCATCAGTTGGAAATTATGTTGGCAGTATGACAGGACCATCACTTAGTAAAGACAAGTTGGAAATTTTGGAATTATCATACTCACCATCTGTTGAGAGGAAATTCAGAAAAAAATGACTTCATTGTATTGAAATTTTATACATTAAAACTGCCTCATATAATATTTGTATCTCAAATAAAAGACACATTTAGAAAGTCACAAAAGAAATTCCTATATATTTATCTTTGTATAAAGGACACCTTTCTAGCATAGACAGAGGACACTAGTGTCTGTTTTTTTCTTCTCAATGCACAGTCAGGACACAAAAAATTGAAACCTGGACTGACTCAGAAAAAAGTTTATTTACATTTTCTGTTTTATTGAACTTAAATTGAATAAGTTTATGGTAGATATATTTTTGCTGGCAAACAGTGGGTGTTGGTAATTAGACATAATTCTAGGTCTAAGTATGTTCATTGAACATGTGATGGAAATTCTTTGTATAGAGGACACAAATTGTACTCCTCCTTGATAGGTTTCACCGTAATCTCTGATAGAAGCATCATGACTTTTGAGCTGATACAGAGAGTTGGGGATTAGCAAATAAAGGTTTTTTTTTTCAGAAAAGTTATAAAATTTGCTTGTGTTTGGGCTAACCATTAGATATTTTTATGATATTTTTCAGTCATGATTTTCTTTATCTCAAGATAATTTTTTCAACTAATTTGACAGAGAGTATTTGGTTCTTTCATCAAATCAGAGCAAGATTATTTGTTTTTGAGATGTTTGTCAGTCAACATTTTTTTTTGCAAATTACTGGGTCTTCTCCATTTTTTTCCTTCTGTAATTAATTGGTTAGACCCTTTGTTGACTGTGCTGTATATTGGTACCAGATGCTCTGTAAGATCAACCTGCTATAGATTGGAACTCCTGTCTAAAAGAAGTTATGCACACTTA
Source organism: Potamilus streckersoni (assembly GCA_016746295.1). Taxonomy (NCBI): domain Eukaryota; kingdom Metazoa; phylum Mollusca; class Bivalvia; order Unionida; family Unionidae; genus Potamilus; species Potamilus streckersoni. Next base: position 2,367,449 of record JAEAOA010000708.1, read on the forward strand.
GTTGCTTAAATCTATAGAAACCAGGATATGTATCAGTCATACAAACAACCAATAGGTTTTAAGTTCTTGTTAGTGGCAAGACATAATGTAGATCATCAGCAAGCAGGGCTAGAATAAGATCCATGTAGTCCCTAGATGCTTTTTTAATAAACAAAAAAAGTGACATTGACATTGGTCTAACATTGCTGTGCCATACAATGTCAGAAACCATACTGTATATTCACATGCTGGTAATGATAAACCATATGATACCTTCACAAGCTGGTAATAAGAAACCATACCATACCTTCCATGCTGGTAATTAGAAACCATACTTCACCTTCCATGCTGGTAATTAGAAACCATACTTCACCTTTACATGCTGGTAATTAGAAACAATACCATACCTTTACATGCTGGTAATTAGAAACCATATTATACCTTTACATGCTGGTAATTAGAAACCATATTATACCTTTACATGCTGGTAATTAGAAACCATATTATACCTTTATGTGCTGGTAATTAGAAACCATATTATTCATTTATGTGCTGGTAATTAGAAATCATATTATACCATTACATGCCGGTAATTAGAAACCATATTATGCCTTTACATGCTGGTAATTAGAAACCATATTATACCTTTACATGCTCGTAATTAGAAACCATACCAAACTTTCTCCTGCTGGTATTTAGAAACCATCTTCAAAATGATAGTATGGCAGCTTTTGTTCTGTTCACTTTTCACTAGCTTTACTTTGTTATGACTTAATGTTATGACTTAAATATTTAATGTAGACTTTGGTTTTGCAACTCAGCCATGCAAAGGATATAAGCTACATGTTCATTAAATTCAAATATTCTTTGTAAGGCTGTGATGATTTATACATTGTGTATGCAGTTAGAAGTAATGTTAGCTGTTTATTATGCAATAGCAGAACAGAGTCTGTTTTGCTTGCAGTTGAACTAAACTATAAGATAATATATATTTAGTACATCATATATATATATATATATATATATATATATATATATATATATATATATATATATATATATATATATATATATATATATATATATATATATATATATATATATATACAGTACATCCTACTGATGTGGTATGGTCTAATTGATATCATTCTGTGCAGACCTTCCCACAGAAGATATTATCTATGACTTGCAAGGAGGTTATCTATGTCAAAAAATTGATTTGGGATCCAGAGGTCAAGGTCACAATAATAATAGAGACAGAAAATCAAGTTCACCACTATGTTCAGTTGCCAAAACTGTGGATGAATTGCACTTGAGGTAGGATCCCAATCAATTTCTGGGTTCAGAAGTCAAGGTCTTTTTGGCTAAAAGAGAAAACCAGTTTCTGAATAAAAGCATTAGTTCTACATCACCCACTTGGACCAAACATTGTAGATGGTTTGGTAGGGAAGATGATAATTGATTCAGGAATCAACTGACATAGTCACTGTTACTTAAAGAAGAAAAATGGTTTTCACACTAGAATATCAGTTGTTGACCATGACCCAAGTTTGTGGATGATTTGACCTTGGGTAAGAAGGTGACATGTTGATCTTCAGACCAAATGATAGTTCAAGATCAGTGTGACTAAAAGGTAAAATATTTTTTTTTGCATGATAACTTTAGTTCTAGACACATAGCTTAATCTAACTTTGTAGAGGGCTTTCACTTAAAATATAGAAGGGGCCTTTTTATTTTGATGTCAAAAGGTTAAAGGTCATGGTCATTTTAACCCTAAGAAAAATGTGTTTAGCAGACTATATTTTGTTCTAGAGTAAGTTCCTTGACAGAACTTTGCAAGTGACTTGTACTTAGACTAGTAAAGAAAATCATGGTCATAGCAAGTCTAATAACAATATTGTTTCCACCTTTAAAGACCACATATCTTGATCAAAGGTGTATGTTATCAGACCCCTCCACTAATATGCAGTCCACCATGCCTTACTAGTTCCTGGGGAAACCATAGGCAGGCAGATGATGTTTACATAGTCCCCTAACAATGGCACATTATAATATTATAATAAAATTATAGCTCTATTGAAATATACACCTCTTTCATGTCTATATTAATACAAAATTATAGTTCTATTGAAATATGCACTTCTTTCATGTCCATATAAAATTAATAGCTCTATTAAAATATACATATTCTTGAAGTACTTAATCCTACTTGAAACATTTTTATTTGAGATGGTATAATTGTTTTGTTAGCTTTTAAAAAACAGAGAGAAAGCTTGCACTTAGAGTGAACAAATGAATTTATTGACACTAAGCATTGAAGTGTTTGAGTTTTGTATACTTGAAACAAATATAAAATGGCCATGACCAGTTGTTAAGTTCGCCCTGAGCTAAAGAGGGCTGAGATATAATGTTACTTAAAAGAGTTTTAAAATAAAGTGAGCTTGACAATGTGAAATTTATTGTAAACCATTTAAAGTTGTAGCAACCCCATCCCTTAACAGTTTTCCCCAAGTGTCATAGAACAACTTTCCCAATGGATAACTATGGATGGAAGCTCACTGATGCATGAAATATGTCAAAGTGACATACTTTTGGCAGAATGGTGTTAAACTGTCCAAGTATAAATTTGTACTAGGTACATGACTCGTGACCAATAATGCACTTAAAACCGACACAGTTCATAGAAGTAGGAATTATAATTACAATGACCTACTATTTGTGGGTTGATGTTGTTTCCACTTAATGGCATATTACCATTTCAATCTCCCGACTCTGTGGCCTGTAGTATAAAAGAACACTACAAATAAAACAATGAAGCATACATTAAACTGACCTACTTTGGATAGTTTGGTATTTGACATAGCAATATGCATCCAAGAACTACACTGCATGATTCTCTAACCAATATTACATAAGGAACTGAGATAAATGAAAACTTAGCAAAACTCATGAAGTTTGAAGTTCTTGTTGTCAAAATATATTTACATACCAGTCACCATGACTATGTAACCAGCTATACTCCATAAACTGACCATGTACCAATTACCAGGACTCTATGACCAGCTGATCTTGAGAAACTGACCACATACCAATTACAATGACTCTGACTCACTGAACTTTGGAAACTGACCACTGTACTGAAGTGCAAGCAAATTAGATATCTTTGAATATTAAGTTTATTCTAAAACTTAATGTCCTATCATGGTGAAAACAAAGTGAAAAATCCCCACCCCATGGTATGACCCATAAAATAGGATGATACAAAGGGAAAATCCCCACCCCATGGGATGATCCATAAATAAGGATGATACATAGGGAAAAATCCCCCCCATGGGATGACCCATAAGTAAGGATGATATAAATGGAAGATCCCCACCCCATGGTATGACCCATAAATAAGGATGATACAAAAAAAACATCCCCACCCCATTGGTTGACCCATAGATAAGGATGATACAAAGGGAAAATTCCCCCCATGGGATGACCCATAAATAAAGATGATGCAAATGAGAAAAATTTCCACCCAATGGGATGATCCATAAATAAGGATGATACAAAGGGAACATCCCCACCCCATTGGATGACCCATAGATAAGGATGATACAAAGGGAAAATTCCCCACCCCATTGGATGATCCATAAATAAGGACGATACAAATGGGAAAAATCGCCACCCCATGGGATGACCCATAAAAAAGGATGATACAAAGGGAAAATTCCCCACATCAGTAGATGACCCATAAATAAGGATGATGCAAAGGGAAAAATCACCACCGCATGGGATGATTCATAAACAAGGATGATACAAGATACGTTTATAGTGAAGCTTTAGTCCAAATAGTGTAGCATAAATTAGTTTCAAATAAAAAAAAAGTTATCTAAAAGTTATAACATTTGTGAACAGGCAAACATGTACATGGATGCACAATAATCATTACCATAAGCTTCTACCAAGGTGGGCTCAACAGAAAGCAAATTTCCATTAATTATAATTTAATCATTGGACACAGAGACACATGATTATGCTCCTTCTTCAATTATGTCTCTCTACTCAACACCTGAAAGATAAATAGAAAATATTAGTTTTGTCATAACTGGAAAAGAACTTGACCAATCAAATCTCTATTACAGTTAATCAATAATAGTACATAATATTTTAGTCAAGAACATACAATTTAAGGCAAATCAGAGCATGTACAACTGCTTTATTCTTAAGTTTTGAAAGGTAACATGAAACCGTGGACTTTTTACACTATATTGAAATGGATATTTTAAACTTGAAAGTTTGTATATATCAGGGACTAGTTACAAATATAATGTACATATTTTATTTTGTCATTTTTCGTATTGGGCAAGTGCAATATGTGTATTACATTTTCATGAATTTTGTTTGTCAGTATTTATACATATTTGTTATCTGCAGTGAGATGGAAGTATTAAATGATCTATGCACCTATTGCCAATTTCCAATAACTTGAGATGTACAACATCTATGTTAACAAACATTGGGATGGCTTGTACTAAGGGTAAGGAAGAATTTCAGATTTAAAATCTCGAATGTCAAGGTCACAGACTAAAAGAAGAAAATTGGTTTCCACCTTAAGCAAGTTTTACATTTACATTTACCACATTTTATGGATGGATTGCACTTGGGGTCAAAGGTCAAGATCACTCTGACTGACAGAAGAAAATTTGTTTTCTGCACAATAATTTGGGTTTACCTGAGCCTACAGTAATCAAACTATGTGCATGGCTTGCAATTGTGCTAATGAATAACCTATTGATTTTGGGGTCAAAAGATCAAATGTCAAAGTCACTATGACTGAAAGAAGAAAAATAGTTTCCATGCTAATACAAGTTCTTCAAATCTACAGTTATCGAACTTTGTGACTGGCTTGTATTTAGGGTCAGTAAGATTCCTATTAATTTCAGTCAAAATGTCAATGTTTAAGGTTACTTTAACTGAAGAAAAGAAATTATATCTTTACAATAACATTTTTGTAACATATTTTGGACTAATGACTTGCACTTTCAGTAAGAAAGAAACATATTTTATAAGATGAATGGTCAATGTCACTGAAAGATAAAGTAAAATAGTTTCTGCACAATAATTTCCGTGAGAAATTATATACTTTCACCGAGTTAATATAAGATTCAAATGTTGGATTAAAAAAGAAGTCTATTGGGGGTGTGGTCAAAAGGTTAAGGTTGCTGTGAATGCAATTAAAAAAACTACTTTATTTAATGACATTGGGCCTAGGCCATGCTAAAGTTTGCAAAGGGTTTGCACTTAAGGCTTCAAAGAATCCTATTGATTTGGGGTGAGAAGGTTAAATGTCAGACTCAGTGTAGCTCAAAGATAACTAAGTTTTGCAGAATAACTTTATTCTAGTGTAAGGTATTTGACAAAAATTTCAGAATGGTTTGCATTTTCAGCAATAAAAAAACCTATAGATTTTGAAAGTGATGGTTTTAGAAAGACTAGTAAAAAAAACAATTGCTTGTGCATTTTAAGATTTGTAACTTTTAGTAAAATTATCCAATTCATGTAGGTGTCCAATAGCAACTATTTCAGTAATGGGTGTCTTTTTTGTTAATTTGATTATACATACTTTAAATGGTAATTATTCACTTTATTTGGATCTTTTTACATTCATATTCCTTTGGAAGGTCATTATTTACACACACCAAGAACTACATACTGCAAAATCAATGTGAAAGTATGTGGACATTTTTGGATCAGATGAATTTAAAGGTGTGATTCAGGATCCTGTACAATAAAGATTTAAATGTGGTTTGCTGTGATGTCTCAATGAAAGCTACACATATTGGTAAATAAACTCATACTAACCTAGATTGTGATGATTAGACTCAACTGCTCTTTTCTTTACCTAGTTAAGCTCTGGGCCACCTTTGTAAAAAAAAAGTCCATAGCAGTCAATTATTTTTATCTAGAAGTTTCCTAATGACAGTTAAGGTGAAAAACATATTTTCAGTAATCAGGATTTATAAGACTTTGGTTAAAAAAATAGTATTAAATTTTAATATTTAATTTAAGATGGGTAAATGCACAGGAGTAAATATGCATACATGACTTTTAATATGGTTGCCTAGGGGACTATAAAAACATTGAAGAACCATAGCATGTGTCCATCACATTACTCATTTTAAAGGTGCTAGACAGGTATTACATTAAAATTAAGGGTTTGACAAGTTGTGCTTCAAGGCAATATATAGTGCTGTAGCTGAATGTGTAGCCAAAAGAGCATGTGACTTTTTATACTTCTAACATAAGGCAGAGAACATTGTATTATGTTGACCATCCATCTAATAACATTTGTGTTGCTGTCCAATAACTTTCTACATTTTCCAAACTGTGTGAATCTCTTGCACTGGGACAAAGAAGCTTCCTATTATTATCTTGATGTAAAGAGGTAAAGGTCACTAGCTAAAATAAGAAAAAATGTATCTAGATCATTTGCATTGGAAGAATTATATCAACTCTTGGGTCCAAAAGTCAAAGTCACTGTAACTGAAAAAAAAATGGTTTCTGCAACAAATTAATGTTAGCTATTAGGATTATTAGACAGTGTGTGGGTTTATAATGTACTGTTTACTGTGTTTATCACAACATGATGGTCAAGATATTGAATCTTATTCTGGAGGTCTTTTATCATATGGTCCATGTTAAAATGCCTTACATTGGATTTCCATGTTCTCCTGGTAATGTGCTGAAAAATTATCAGATGTAGAAATTAGTCAAATGAATTAAAGAATACAAGATTTGTAATGTTCATTTACACTGCTCAGAAACTTTCATAAAAATGTGTGCTGTCAGATTTACACCTAGGATGAAAATTGAGATGATCTATTAAATGTGAAAGAAAACAGGTTAATTGGAACTAAAAAAACAAACATTGTAATTGTTATAGATGTTATGACTTGCCAATAATTTGACCCATTTGTTGTACTGTTAAAACTTTCATTATGGAAATTGTATTTCAGTGAAAGTTAAATAAGTATAATTATTATGATAATTTTGTAGATACTACAGTGATTTTCTAATAACAATTAGTATTATTATAATTTATATACTGTATTTACTCAATTATAAGTTAGGTCCATCTACAAACAACATAGACCCTGGTCTGTCATTGCATAATGCACCTGCAGATCTTTGTTCTTTGTTCTACTGATTACTCCTAACAAACTGCATAGACCCAGACCTGCTGGTGCATTATGGGATTGCAGATCTGGATCCATGTACTTTGTAGTTGAACCTGACTTGTAAGTTAGGATATGGTGTTAATTAATTTACTTAAAATTTGTATTGACATGTGTATGATGTTAAAGACCTATGAAGATTTTGCTGTGTGAAGTACTTTTAATATATTTTATTTTTCTTCTAAAAACCAGAATTTACATTTAGGTGCTAGCTGTTCCAACCATTTTACATGCAGTGTCAGGCTTTGATTGTGGTTCCTTGCATTTACTTCTTCCCCTGTTTTCTTCCATGATAAATCATCAAAACCTTGGTAGGATTTCCAAAGTTGTGACGAATTTCTGATTTTAAATAATTAGTTGATATTTGCAAGATTTTTTGGTTTGAAGAGTTTTACTATCTAATATTCTATTTATATCCTACCTTCATTTATGTACAGTAAAAGTTACCAAATAAATCCCATATGATTATTTGAGTGAAATTATTTTAATATTCTGATCATAAGTCAAATTAATGTTAAAATAGTTGCATGCAATAAATTTGACATCTAGACTGGTATACAATATAAAGTAATAAAGATAATATACAATAAAATGTAATAAAGATAATATACAATATAATGTAATAAAGATAGTATACAATATGTGCAATAAAGATAGTATACACTGTGTGCAATAAAGAAATTATTCTCACTTTTAAGACTCTAAGACTGTTAAATGTTTGTAGTGAATTTTATTAAACAATCCCATGCAAATACTGTGTTCATATTTATTCCTGCATGCCAAGTACTTACATACCTTGTGATGCCATAAGAACTCATAGTTACCTTCCTTGAAACCAGTATTTGCCATCTCAAAAGTTGTCCCTCCATGAGAAATGCATGGTAGAAAATGAATCTATAAACACTGGATTTTCTTCAGAAATTGATATTCCTACAGTACTAAAATATATTACAATAGTGTAAAAACAAGATGTGTATTATATCTAACAATGTGCTTGTATAGCCCAATCTTACAATTTTCATATAATATCCCCAACTTCAAATTCTTTTTCTGACATCTATGCAAATGATACTACACTGTCTGAGATAGGTAAAACAAAAATGGTATTTGAAAATTACTTCCAACAGACTTCAAGCATGGTGCAAGGAAAACAGTATGATCATAAATACTGAAATAAACAAAAATGAGTAAGGCTAGATAGCAACAAACTCCATGTCTATTTGACAATGTAAGCCTTATTGTGACCTCTCAGGATAAAATTCTTGGTGTATTCATGGATAACAATCTTACTTGGTCTATTCACATTAAACACATTTCAAAATAGTTTAATTTTTATATTTGGCTACTGAGGAAAATCAAAGCATACATTCCTCTTCAGTCTAGGGTCATCTTTTATAAAAGCTATATTCAGCCATCTCTGGACTATTGTAATGTAATTTGGGGCAATACCTGTAATTCAAACACATCAACACTTTTAAGACTAAAAGAGGGCTTGCCATTTAATTCTAGATCAGTGTATAGACAATTTCCAGGATGCAATGAATAATATAAAGGTTTTTATAATACATAAAAGAATATTTCTTAGAATAGCCAAATTGATGTATAAAGTATCCAGAAAAGCCATTCGTGTCTATCTAAGCAATATCTTTCACAAGAGATATACTGATGGTACTCCAAATTTAAGGTCCATAAGAAATAAAACTTATACCAAGGTCAAAGTAGGAATTGTTTAAAAAAAGTATTCAATATATTTACTGGTTCACTGGTATAGAACAACATTTCCAGTGACATAAGGCAGGCTCCTAGCATTTCTTTTCATAATCAATGTCTCAAATGGATGAACTCATTAGAAAATTGAACAGTTATAGTACAATAAATACCATGAGCTTTTCTGCAATTTTGCATCCTTTTCACAGTTGAATTTTTCAATGCAAGATATTTTATATTTTATATATGTTCTATGTTTTCACAGATGTCTGTGCATGTGTTCCAGGCTCCATGCCTTGACTTTTCAAATCACTTGATTAGTTAGTGTCAAGCCATATTCTTTACATCATGTTGTATATACAGTATATATGGTATATAACAGATTTAAGGCCTCAAGGAAGATTAGTTCCGTAACTAATTGAGTTACCTTCTCCAAATAAAGTTATTATTATTATTATTATTATTATTATTATTATTATTATTATTATTATTATTATTATTATTATTATTATTAACAATAACAAAAAATGACTTTATTTGAAAAGGGTTATGCAGCTGAAGAACTAATCTACCTTGAGGTCCTCTCATGAAGGAACTTGATTCATACCAATACACAGGTATATACATGCATACACACAGTGGCATGTACATGTATGGTTGACCAACCAGATGGCAGACCACTATTTTGGGAAGGTGACACTAACTGGATCTAAAAAATGTATTTCAGGGGGGTATTGGTCAGATTTTATGTGTACATTTGATGCTGCATACACATGATAAATAACAAAATTCATTAAAAAAATTAAAAATGTATGTGATTTCAACAAGGTGCATACAGTTTGATAACTATAATAAAATGTAATATTTTTTTCTCCATCAATTTCCAAAATATATTTACTTCCCCTTTGTCTCTCTCCCACCCACCTCTCTCTCTCCCACCCCTCTCTCTCTCTCTCTCTCTCTCTCTCTCTCTCTCTCTCTCTCTCTCTCTCTCTCTCTCTCTCTCTCTCTCTCTCTCTCTCTCTCTCTCTCTGTAATCTAGAATTTTCCTCATGCTTATTTATTTGTTTTTCTTGTTGCAACTAAATGTTTTCTTTCATTATATAGAATGACAAAAAATAGGAGCAGTTGTTCCGTTCATATTACTTGCTGTATTAATCAATTTTATCTCTCCTTGATTGTGAAATCCATTTCTTTGGATACAGAAGATGGAGTCTTAAATCATTAAACCACTTGTCAATGCCCATCTGTGTTATAACCATGGCCTGATCCATTTTATATGAATACCTCCACCCACCATGGATAATTGTTAATAAGACTCTGTACACTCCTGCACTTTGCATGGCCCTGTGCGGAACAGTCATTGTTTGCATAGATAACAATTATGTAAGGACATAAGAACAAGGTGAGATGGGGTAAGTATTGCAAAATTAAAAATAGTTTTATCCCCCACCCCCCAAAACTACATTTTACTTGCATGAATTTAATATTTATATGGGTAGGCTGGTGTGTTAAACTGATCAAAACAGAGAAAAAATAGAATATACCGGTACTCAGCATTAAAGGGAGAGATCCACTCTACTGAATGTTGGTGTTCTCTCGGCCTCAGCTTGTACCACAACTATGGATCCCAATTAAAATAACTCCTAAACTTCATTGTGCAAATAAGCAGAGGTAGGAGGAGGAAAGGGTATCAAATTGCCTTCAGGACATTCCCCACGTAAGGATGGTCTACCCATGGGTAGGGATGGGTTGAAGGTCAAGGTCATTGGCTTTAGTTTCATATCAGTAAGAGAATTGTTTGCCCTTAGTGACAATTCACTGTATGCCCATGGGTAGCGATGGGTTGAAGGTCGATGTCATTGGCTTTATTTTCAAATCAGTAAGAGACTTATTTGCCCTTAGTGACAATTCACCATATGCCTATGGGCAGGGATGGGTTGAAGGTCAATGTCTTAGCTTTAGTTTCATATTAGTAAAAGACTTATTTGCCCTTAGTGACAAGTCACCATATGCCCATGGGTAGCGATGGGTTGAAGGTCAATGTCTTAGTTTTAGTTTCAAATCAGTAAGAGACTTATTTGCCCTTAGTGACAAGTCACCATATGCCCATGGGTAGCGATGGGTTGAAGGTCAATGTCATTGGCTTTAGTTTCATATCAGTAAGAGACTTATTTGCCCTTAGTGACAATTCACCATATGCCCATGGGTAGCGATGGGTTTGAAGGTCGATGTCATTGGCTTTATTTTCATATCAGTAAGAGACTTATTTGCCCTTAGTGACAAGTCACCATATGCCCATGGGTAGCGATGGGTTTGAAGGTCGATGTCATTGGCTTTATTTTCATATCAGTAAGAGACTTATTTGCCCTTAGTGACAAGTCACCATATGCCCATGGGTAGCGATGGGTTGAAGGTCGATGTCATTGGCTTTATTTTCATATCAGTAAGAGACTTATTTGCCCTTAGTGACAATTCACCATATGCCCATGGGTAGCGATGGGTTGAAGGTCGATGTCATTGGCTTTATTTTCAAATCAGTAAGAGACTTATTTGCCCTTAGTGACAATTCACTGTATGCCCATGGGTAGCGATGGGTTGAAGTTCGATGTCATTGGCTTTATTTTCAAATCAGTAAGAGACTTATTTGCCCTTAGTGACAATTCACCATATGCCTATGGGCAGGGATGGGTTGAGGGTCAATGTCTTAGCTTTAGTTTCATATTAGTAAAAGACTTATTTGCCCTTAGTGACGATTCACCATATGCCCATGGGTAGCGATGGGTTTGAAGGTCGATGTCATTGGCTTTATTTTCATATCAGTAAGAGACTTATTTGCCCTTAGTGACGATTCACCATATGCCCATGGGTAGCGATGGGTTGAACGTCAATGTAATTGGCTTTAGTTTCATATCAGTAAGTGACTTATTTGCCCTTAGTGACAAGTCACCATATGCCCATGGGTAGCGATGGGTTGAATGTCAATGTCATTGGCTTTAGTTTCATATCAGTAAGTGACTTATTTGCCCTTAGTGACAAGTCACCATATGCCCATGGGTAGCGATGGGTTGAACGTCAATGTCATTGGCTTTAGTTTCATATCAGTAAGTGACTTATTTGCCCTTAGTGACAAGTCACCATATGCCCATGGGTAGCGATGGGTTGAATGTCAATGTCATTGGCTTTAGTTTCATCTCAGTAAGAGATTTACCGTATTTTCCGCCCTATAAGTCGCTCCTGCGTACAAGTCGCGGGAGGAGGAAATCCAGAAAATTTTGAAAAATTCAACAGATAAGTCGCTCCTGCGTATAAGTCGCTCCTCCGCATTTACTGTAATCACGTCTTTGATACCGCCGGCCATTGCATGCAACTTGGTAATTTCTATTCTCGTGTAAGAAATACACAATTGTTTAAAAGTTATACAAAAGCCAGTATTACAATAGAAATAGAAGATAAAAGCAAATAAGATTTATAAGTAATATTTATTAAGTAAATAATAGCGCCACTGTTAATTCTTTACGTTGTCGCTAAACTGCCTCAGAAAAACCGTCAAAATCTTCCTCTTCCGAATCACTGTTGAATATCTGATAAATGTGTTCAGGAATTTCACCGCTGGTGTCTTCCTTTTCGTAGCTGTCTTCTTCGATTTCACTGTCGTCTTCTTCACCAATTTTCTGAATGATTTTGGCTTTTTCAAAACCCGCCACAATCGTTCGCACAGTGACAGCCTTCCAAGCAGTAGCTACCCATTCTGCTACTTCTCCAAATGTAAGCGCACCTCATCCTGCCAGTCGCTGTGAAGCTTTTGCTTCCCGTCTGTCATCCACGACTCCCAAATGTTTCGTGACACTGCCTTGAAACTTCTCTTCACTGATATATGGAGAGGTTGGAGCAGTTTCGTCATTCCACCAGGGATAATTATCGGGATGGTCTTCACTGATATATGGAGAGGTTGGAGCAGTTTCGTCATTCCACCAGGTATAATTATCGGGATGGTTTTCATTGATTTCATTATTTTAACGCCTTCTGTTATGTGGGCTTGCATACTATCCATGATAAGCATTGCTTTTTCTTTCTTAAAAAATCCATCTGTTCTTTTGGTGTAGCATTGCTGAAGCCAATCGATCATCTCTTCATCCATCCATCCCTTTGTGTTATACTTTATGATAACATTTGGAGGAAAGGCATCCTTTGGTTTTGTCTTGCGTTTAAAGATGATCATTGGTGGTAGTTTAGCTCCACTAGCAGAGCATGCCAGCACGACGGTGATACGCGACTTTTCGTGTCGCGTTGTTCGGATGTTTACTGTACTCTTAACGCCTTTTCCTTCTATGCTTCTGCTCGTCGATATGTCGAATGTTAGTGGCACTTCTTCCATGTTGATCAGATGGTCTGCACGGACTCCATGTTCATCAATCACTGTACTAACGTAACTGCGAAAGTTTTCTAATTTTTCGACGAAGTCATCAGGTAATTATTGGCTCATGGTTGTTCGAGCCCGGATAGACAGTTGATGTCGACGCATAAATCGAAAGTACCAACTTGGTCAACCGCCAAAATCGTTAATCTCGCTCTCCTTCGCCATTGACTTTGCATTGAGTCGTGTTTGAATTGTTGAAAGTCCATGACCTGCAGCACGCTGTTCCACAATCTATTTTCGTAGATTCTCCTCGAGAACTGGCCAACTTGCTTTGCCACTACGATTTCCCTTCCTGTATTTTTTTTTGTAGACCTTAACCGTCTTCTTTTTTACGCCAGTCACGCACAATCTTCTCGCTTACGTTGAATTTTCTTTCTGCTGCACGATTTCCGTTTTCTTTCGCAAATGCTACGACGTTTAACTAAAATTCTGCATCATAACTTTTTCTAGTTGTTGGTGCCATGATAAATGGCACAAATTTAATATAAAACAAAACTGTATTGACTTACTTGGGTGGCACCAGATAGATTCCCCCCTACTTAACCAAAAAAAATATCTAAAATCCCAAAAAAATTAATTTTCCATTCAATTAAAATTTGTTGGGGTATTTTTTTTTCCTAGTGTTTTCTCTAGGTTCATTTCTCCGACAAGGCTTTATCTCCCTTGTCGGAGTTATTCCCCTTTTATATGTAGTTGAACCTTGGCTAGGTGTTCTCTATGTCCTGTGTTTTTGCTATGTGTTTGGTGCATGTATATGTTGCTATATATTGTATTCTTGTAAGGACAGCCAAATAATATCAAATTCAAAATCATTCAGTTTTCCTATTTTTATTATATGCATCCCATTCTTACTATTGGGTAGTAATCCCTTTTCTGCTAGCTGTATTTATTCGAGTACGTAAAAAGAACATGACGCAATAGCTGGGCGGCAAGTTCAAAGGACTTTGACTAGCAGCTGGGGTGGAAAAATGTGCTGAAATTTACGACGACTACTCTAGAGACGGAAAGATTCTAAGACGTACACGCCAAATAATAAAGGAAATACAAGAGCAATCGTTACTTCGATATTTTTTATTTAATAATAACTCCCCTTATTCCATTCTTACTTTTAATCCATTCATGGATGCTATAATATATTCATCCCCATGAAATTTATTTAAATATTTTTTTAATTTTGAATTTAGAGGTCAGACGTAGTTTCCTACTTATTTAAAATTTTAAATCTATCCTTATTGTGTGCGTTCTTATTCATACGTCTGCCTATTAGAATTAAAAATTTTGTTGTTAGGGAGCCAGGGTCTCAGTTTTTAAATTCGGACCCTACCTTGCCACATTTTTTCGAAAATACTAATAAAAGGCCGTAAAAGAGATTGGAGTAAAACCACACCTGGTGTTTTCTGAGGCTCTTTCGCTGGCCTGCTCACTTCGCGTATAGCCATCTGATATAGCCTTACGTCGTCCTTGTCCCTTACTTCCTCCATGCGTGGAGTTACATGTAAAAGGGGGAAAAAAAAAAACAGCTGTAGATTAGAGCGGATTAAGAATTAGTTTCTTACACTTAAAATTGAGCCACATCTATTTGTTGTATTTATAATAAAACCTATTACTTGCATATATTCGGTTTGATTACAATTAGTATCTAAATAAGATAACTTTTCTGCTTTATATAATCCGTATTTTTTGAAGACATTAATTATTCCTTCTCTCTCAGTTTTTATCATTTCACAGTTTATTAAAACACGTTTCCTTGTGTATTCCGCTTTTTTACACAAGGGACATTTTGGTATAATTTTTATTAACTTTCTTATTTTAACTACATCCCCAGTCAACCAAGCTTATGATATATAAGAATTTAAAAATGATGCTTTGAATTTTAAGTGATTTTATTTTTGCCCACAGTTTCCAAATATTTAGCCAGCTTACCCACCACACTTCATTCTCAATTTTACATCTTTTATTTTTATAAAAAAAGTCTCTTATAGTTTTATAGGTGTTATTTTTTCCCCATACAATTTCAATTTCTCTATATTTAAGTAATATATCTTTTATATATTGTAATTTTTTGGGTACTTCAATTATTTTGCTGATGGAATTATTCCTATATATTTCATTTTTATTTTTAAAGTGTACCCAAACCAATATAAATATAGACCTTCCCAAGATTTTACAGTTTTGGGTTTAATGTTTTTAATACGTTCTATAATGTTAGCCGTTTTAATTAGAATTGGACATGGTAGGTTTAAACCTCCTTTTTCCATGGCCCTATACATAGTCTCCTTCTGTATATAATGTGTTTTATAGTCCCATATATAGTTTATTATCTCATTATCCAATTTGTCTAAACTTTTATTATTGATACCAAAAGGATTTTAGGACGTAAATTATATTTGAGTATAAATACGTTTTAGCTACTTGTGCTCTTTCAATTAAACTAATTGGCATACGAGCCCAGATTTCTAGTGCTTTGTTGATCTTATTTATTATTTGTTTATAGTTTTCGAGTTCTTCATTTCCCCCCCCCCCCCGAAATATATAGGGCTTTTACCGTTTTCTTTATGTATTGTGGAGGCAATCCAGGGTGATTCCCTCTCCAGTTTCCTCTTTTTAATATCTCCGTTTTATCATGATTGATTTTTGACCCTGATGCTTTACCAAAATCTTCGTATTCCTTCATTAAGTGTTGGAAGGAATTAGGGTTTCTTATAAAGTTCGTACAATCGTCTGCATGTTGTAGCATTTTTCAAATTAGGTATACGTATTCCTTCTATTTGGCTATTGTTCCTTATTTTAATACTTAGAATTTTTATTGCTATTACGTATAATAGCATGGACGGTGGGCATCCTTGCCTCACTGATTGACTTACGCTAAGATCACAATTTTAAATCCTCCAACATTACGGAGAAACTACATTTTATTAATGCTCCATTGTCTGAATGGTACGTATTTATAAATCATTTCCACGACCCAAGCGAACTTCAAAGGCACTTTATACGTTACAGTGATTTTAATAAATTAACGAAGCCTTTGCGAATTCACCTAACAATTGAAACTGTTTGCCAGCCTTCCGGTTATTTTGATTAATTACCGGTACTTTGAAGTTCTCTCCCTGAAGCCCGTCTTGGCTTAATCCTGAGGTTCCAACTAGAGCAATTATCGGGGAAAATAATCTCGCTGTTTTTTTTATATATTAAGCCCTTGCGTAACCAAACGAAAAAATGTGCGTGTGTTTTTATAAACTATATTGAAGTAAATTAGGAAGTGCTACCCGAGGTCTCGGAAACGCTTTACCGGGACATAATTCGTGGTTTAAAATAACAAAAAAAAATCCCTTTTCTGCTAGCTGTATTTATTCGAGTAAGTGAAAAGTACATGACGCAATAGCTGGGCGGCAAGTTCAAAGGACTTGGACTAGCAGCTGGGGTGGGAAAATGTGCTGAAATTTACGACGACTAATCAAGAAACGGAAAGATTCTAAGACGTACTCGCCAAATAATAAAGGAAATACAAGGGCAATCGTTACTTCAATATTTTTTATTTAATAAAAATAACAAATTTTAATACCTATATAACTAAATATTATTTGATCATTTAATTTGATAATCTTATAGTCTAATACTTATGTGTACCGTATGTAAGTTTCCAGCACTTGGCTTGCCGGTATACCGGCAGATGCATTTCGCTAAAGCACAGCATCACTGTGCATCAGTCACAGTCATTTAAAAAAAAATATATTTATCGTATAAGTCGCTTCTGCATATAAGTCGCATACGTCATTTTAAAGTAAAAAAAAACAAAAACGAAACATAGCGACTTTTACCCCGAAAAATGCGGTATTTGCCCTTAGTGATAATTTCCCTTGGGTAGCGATGGGTTAAAAGTCAATGTCCTTGGCTTTATTTTCAAATCAGTAAGTGACTTATTTGCCCTTAGTGACAATTCACTGTATGTCCATGGGTAGCGATGGGTTGAAGGTCGATGTCATTGGCTTTAGTTTCATATCAGTAAGAGACTTATTTGCCCTTAGTGACAATTCACCATATGCCCATGGGTAGCGATGGGTTTGAAGGTCGATGTCATTGGCTTTAGTTTCAAATCAGTAATGGGGGGAGATTGATATGCAGTTTTCCACTTCCTTTGTGATCAGGAACATTCAGGTTTAGAACGTGGGCAAAAGATCATAAGGGACCCTCTCAATTGCCTCTTTCTGCGTCAGGGTTTGAACTTCTTTTAATTTCACCAGATTGGACAGTGAAAGAACATGATATCCTCCAAAGAGGGGTTTGTTTTCAAAATTGAAGTCAATAACCCTCACTTACAAAATAAAAGTCCATGCATCATAGGTGATACTTAATTAATCATCTGACAAGATGCCTAAGTAAGCACCTACAGGGATGTTTGGAAGAGGAAAGTCTGGCATGAGATGGTGCAAGTGCTAGAGCTGTAATCGCTCTACTTGCCTGAGTAAAGAGTGCATGTTAGAGAACTTCCTCGTAACATCTTGTCTGTGATTTTCGTGCTATGAACTGGACTGATACGAGGAGGTTCTGCATTAATGGGTCTTGAACGATTTTCTCACCTTGAATCAAACTGATGAGGGGGAGAGCTCGTTTGAACCTGTGCATTGGACTGAGGATGTATCTTTTTGAAGAATTTAGTGGATAGGCCTTGAGAGAAAATCACAATAGTATACTTCATGGCCAATTGAAATGGGCCTTGGGAGCAAATCACAATAGTATATTTCATGGCCAATTGAAATGGACCTTAGGAACAAATCACAATAGTATACTTCATTGAAATGGGCCTGGGGAGCAAATCACAATAGCATACTTCATGGCCAATTGAAATGGGCCTGGGGAGTAAATCACAATAGTATACTTCATGGCCAATTGAAATGGGCCTGGGGAGTAAATCACAATAGTATACTTCATGGCCAATTGAAATAGGCCTTGGGAGCAAATCACAATAGTATACTTCATGGCCAATTGAAATGGGCCTGAGGAGTAAATCACAATAGTATACTTCATGGCCAATTGAAATGGGCCTCGGGAGCAAATCACAATAGTATACTTCATGGCCGATTGAAATGGGCCTGAGGAGTAAATCACAATAGTATATTTCATGGCCAATTGAAATGGGCCTGGGGAGTAAATCACAATAGTATATTTCATGGCCAATTGAAATTGGCCTGGGGAGTAAATCACAATAGTATACTTCATGGCCAATTGAAATAGGCCTTGGGAGCAAATCCAATAGTATACTTCATGGCCAATTGAAATAGGCCTTGGGAGCAAATCACAATAGTATACTTCATGGCCAATTGAAATGGGCCTGAGGAGTAAATCACAATAGTATACTTCATGGCCAATTGAAATGGGCCTCGGGAGCAAATCACAATAGTATACTTCATGGCCGATTGAAATGGGCCTTGGGAGCAAATCACAATAGTATACTTCATGGCCAATTGGAATGGGCCTTGGGAACAAATCACAATAGTATACTTCATGGCCAATTGAAATGGGCCTGAGGAGTAAATCACAATAGTATATTTCATGGCCAATTGAAATGGGCCTTGGGAGCAAATCACAATAGTATACTTCATGGCCAATTGAAATGGGCCTTGGGAACAAATCACAATAGTATATTTCATGGCCAATTGAAATGGACCTTAGGAACAAATCACAATAGTATACTTCATTGAAATGGGCCTGGGGAGCAAATCACAATAGTATACGTCATGGCCAATTGAAATGGGCCTGGGGAGTAGATCACAATAGTATACTTCATGGCCAATTGAAATGGGCCTTGGGAGCAAATCACAAGAGTATACTTCATTGCCAATTGAAATTGGCCTTGGGAGCAAATCACAATAGCATTCTTCATGGCCAATTGAAATGGGCCTTGAAAGCAAATCACAATAGCATACTTCATGGCCAATTGAAAAATGGCCTTCGGAGCAAATCAAAATAGTATACTTTATGGCCAATTGAAATTGGCCTTGAAAGCAAATCACAATAGCATACTTCATGGCCAATTGAAAAAGTGGCCTTCGGAGTAAATCACAATAGTATACTTAATGGCCAATTGAAATGGGCCTGGGGAGCAAATCACAATAATATACTTCATTGAAATGGGCCTTGGGAACAAATCACAATAGTATACTTCATTGAAATGGGCATTGGGAGCAAATCACAATAGTACACTTCATTGAAATGGGCCTTGGGAGCAAATCACAATAGTATACTTCATTGAAATGGGCCTTGGGAACAAATCACAATAGTATACTTCATGGCCAATTAATCACAATAGTATACTTCATGGCCAGTTAAATGGGCCTTGGGAACAAATCACAATAGTATACTTCATTTGAATGGGCCTTGTGAATATTGAAATGGGCCTTGGGACTAAATAACAATAGTATACTTCATTGAAATGGGTCAGGAGCGGTAATGAAACCATGGTAGGGATGAGTCCTCCAATAAAGGTCATTGTTTCCAGTGGAATGGTCCTTGTAAGGACTTTACTGTGGTCGAGTGATCAGGCCAATATGCAGAAGCTCAGATGATAAAGCCATCGTGACAAAAAGGAGGGAAACTAGGCATAGTGAAAATTAATGCCATCTTATACCAGGTACAACATTATGTACTAAAAGCATTGTATGAATGACTTGAATATGTACATAGATTTTTGTTTGTAAATTGCCTCCAGACAACCTATAATGAGATAATCTGAGACAATCAAATGCTTACTTGACAATTGATGCATATTTGGTTTGCAGACTTCACAATAGTCTAGCAAGCCAATGTAACTTCTCTCCTTTGATATGACAAAATGAAAATAACACAATTTTAAAGGAGATTTGTAGGTCAAAGTCCCACAGCAGTATCAGGTCAGATCTTAGGTTAATGTGACTGGGTAAGACATGATGTTATGTCTGTGACATGATGCCCCAGTGCTAGACATCACTATAAAGTGTCACAAAGCAGATGATGCAGGAACATGACTCAAAATTATGTTAAAAATGCCAAAAACAAACAGACATCATTTATATAATCATATTGATGGTGATGTCCCTTTCATTGTGGTCAGCTCTATTTGCATAATCTCGATAAATGCATAAAATCCGTTGACAAATGATCTATGCAAATAAGTAAAATTGGCGAAATCCTGAAGTTAAAAATTTACACTTTTGTCTCCTGTTCAGTAGTGATTGAAACCTTGAAATCTAAACTGCTTGTCCAAGGAAATATGCCTTCAGTATAACAGGAAAATTGTGGTGTCCGATTTCAATTCTTGAGAATAAAATGCTGGTTGATCATACAATGTTATGTTATTACAAATCTGTAAAGACAGCATCTGTTAATTTATCAGAGGATTTAAAGTAGATTTATATTTTAGCTAATTTTGTATCCATGCTTTAAAAAAATTATTATTATTATTATTATTATTATTATTATTATTATTATTATTATTATTATTATTATTATTATTATTATTATTATTGGCATTGTAGTTATCACATTTTATCACATGTTACTGTTAGATTTAAAACTCTTGATTAATAAATTATTGTTCTTTTCACATCAAATTTAAGTAACAAGCTACTTGAGTTATAATTGCTCGAACAGACTGAGAAATTAAAACAATCTTGCTAACGGCAAAGAAACAGTTTGGTCTGAGTTGCGCCCCTTGAACAATGAATTTTAGTCCTTTGACATGCTGAGAGCAGCAGAAAAGGGAAGGGTTCCATCTATGTACTTGTTCATATCTCGCATTTTATACAAAATTCAACTAGATTATAAAATAAAAATAAAAAAAAATTAGAAAGGATTGGACTGTAGGCTTAAGTTTTGTTCTTGTAATATTTTGTCTTCGAATAAGTTTAACACAAAAATGATTATTTCACTTTTCAATTCACAAAATGCTCAATGCTTTTTTTGCTATCAAGATAAATTTAAATTTGCAGAACATAAGAGATCCAAAAATGCTTGCTATCACTCACCTACATGATAAATGATACAAAAGCACTTCGCCAAGAAATGTGATCCTTTCTTATGAAGTCTCAATATTTGATTGCAAAACCACATCATTTGAAGCACTTAAAAAGGCTCTTTAATGCCAATTTTTTTTCTTTAAATTTGGTCAAATTCTTTTGCAAGATGAATCTCTTGAAATGTTTTTTATTTGTAGTAATGATGGATTGGCATCATTTGTAATCTCTTGAAAAGCCAGGATGCTTTCTGCAAATTTTGATCAAATTGTATTGAGCCCTTTGACAAAATTTTCTTTAATAGTTATATTATTTTTATTATTCGATGCCAAATTTTGACAGCAAATCTGCATCATTTGAAGAAAGAAAATGAAAACCCTTGATAGTTTCTGTCAAATTTAGTCCAAATTTGATGAGAGGCTTTTGAAACGATTTAAAGCTTTTCATGCTTTAAGTATCACTAGCCATATCTTACAGTGACACTAGCCATATCTTACAGCGACACTAGCCATATCTTACAGTGACACTAGCCATATCTTACAGTGACACTAGCCATATCTTACAGCGACACTAGCCATATCTTACAGTGACACTAGCCATATCTTACAGCGACACTAGCCATATCTTACAGTGACACTAGCCATATCTTACAGCGACACTAGCCATATCTTACAGCGACACTAGCCATGTCTTACAGTGACACTAGCCATATCTTACAGCGACACTAGCCATATCTTACAGTGACACTAGCCATATCTTACAGCGACACTAGCATAATTATTTGTAAAAAAATGAACACCCTTGATACCAAGTTATTCTTTGTTGAATTTGTCATATTCTCTTGAATGGTTTTGAGAAAAAAATGTCATTTTAAAATTGTTCTATTACTAGCAATTACAGTTACATTTGATAGTAAATTGGCCTAATTCATAACAAGGTGAAAGCATTTCAAGCTTGGATGAATTCTGTCAAATTTGGGTGGCAGCGTTCTCTTTAGCAGTTGTTGAGAAGTCATTCTTTAAAGACATCCCCAATGTTAGTAATTCCAACCATATGTTGATATGCATTATTTTTACAAATTTGAAAACCCTTTATATCGGTATATATTGGGTCTGTTTGAAATAAAGTCATTAAAGAGGGCCTGTTTACTAATTTAAGACGAATTAAAACGTGGTTTGGTGTCATCTGTACAAACTTAAAAAGCCCTTCATGCAATTATGTTTTGTGTTCAATTACTGCAAATTTACCAAGACATTTTGTGGAGATTATTAATGGTTTGACAGTTTTTAGTACCATATTTTAAATTAGATCCACGGCATTTCTATAAATTTGAGAGCTTCCATATCAGGATGCTGTTTGTTTTCAGGTCTCGTGCCCTCGTTAGCTAGGTAATATATGTGCATTTGTCTTGTTACATTTCTGTTTGTCTATATATTTATATATCTATTTCATCCAAAACCATTCCTACCGACATGCCTCCATCCTTCTGGCCCTCATTCTTTATGATATTGTTACCTTATATTTCTCTCCTGTAATGAAAAGTCCTAATACATTCACTAAACCATTTACTTGTTTGTCTGTATCTATGTATGTAATTCTATATAAATTTGTTATAAAACACTGAGCTTTTTTACTGATGATTCCAATAAACTACGTACATAACAATTATTTTTTATTTTATTTCTTTATATATGTAACAAAAGGGTTTGGGGTGGTTTAGAATGGTTCCGGGTGTCTTGTGCAGTAATCGAAACTTACACATTTCGATGAAGTGAATCTCTTTCCTTTCGTGTCCCTCAATTTCCGACACACGTCCCTTAGACAATTTAACGAGAAAAATACTTTTTAATAATTCTCGAAGCTAAATTCTGGCTTGCCTTAAAAGCTTAGGCCGACTCATTTTGCGAAGGAAATTTCTTAAAAGCATAAATTTCGTCTTGAAGCCCGTTCCAACCTCCTTTAGCTTAGCCAGTCAGGATTAATTTCTCCAATCGCCATAAATTGTATCATTCTCCTCATAGTCAGAATTATCCCGTCCGGTCCGCATTTATTAATAACCATTCTGGAAGTACAACTTTGTGACACCTGTTTCAACTGGCCGAAGGCGTCCTAACCTTTGATCTATATTTATTGTCCGCTATCGGCTGGGCGTTAACATTGGCCTCTTCCATGTATCTGACTGTTTCTCGAACGGAATCTAATTAAAATTAAAGTTATGTTCAATCCATCGCAATCAGCAATTTATTGCGAGCCCAGTCCATACGTTAATCTTAATGTTTATGTATCACACTGACAAATCATTTTATACCATTACATACTATTTAAAATCGAATTCACAATAGCGTAAGTTTTTTTTCACTATGTATTGTAGGGGAAAAAAAGTTTCTATCGTAATAGAAGAAGAACAATGGGACTTAAATGAACCAGCTTTAGGTCTTTTATTTAAAAAAAAAATCACTAGAAAATATATATAATCATCTTTTTTGACAATCAATTTCGTTTGTATGTTTTTGTATGTAAGCATGTCTATATTGTTGATAATTAAACACAACCGCTTGTACCCATTCTCTTGTGATAATATGTTTTTATGTAGCAGTGTAGTAGTGTGTCTACAAACACTTCGTATCCTTGTGTGTAATAGTATATGCTTGCTTTTTTGATAGTAAAAATTGGTATTTTCATCTCTCTTCTCCTACACCCTCTTCTTGTGTATTTCATGTATGTTAGCATAAAGTGTGTGTGTGTGTGTGTGTGTGCGTGTGTATATATATAACAACCTCCTACCCTTTTTTGCTGTTGGATATAATGTTTGGTGTGAGTTCAAATAGTAATCAAAAGGTATATATATATATATATATATATATATATATATATATATATATATATATATATATATATATATATATATATATATACGTGTAAATATAAATATATATATATATATATATATATATATATATATATATATATATATATATATATATATATATATATATATATATATATATATATATATATATATATATATATATAAAGCGTTATCAGAAATGGGGGAGGTGCAACTAAAACATTTACAGTAAATGGTGACATCATTATTTAACGTAAATTACACATTGATTACTTTAGATACAGTCTAAACGCATATTTAAAAATGTTACATTTAGTAAGTTTTTTTGGGGGGGTGAGGTGGTGTGAATTCTGCTGGAAAATCACATGCTGCAATACAAAAATAAATATGAAAATTAGAAGTAAATGTGAAGGGTTCACAAAACAAAGTTGTTACATTGCATTAATGCAATTAAGCCAGATCCGTCTGAAAAGAGATTAAATATTTTTTTGTGTGTGGAGGGTGCTCACCCTGGTTGATCTTCTCAGACTATTTAGGGAGGCCCTCCTGCCTTAATGTAATGTGCTATATTTTCAGGTTTATTATTTCTCTATTGTGTAAAAGTAAGGCTTTTTTTTTTTCTCTCCTTTAAGGATATATTTTTGGTCGTTTTCTTTCATTCTCCTTCTCGCTTTCCTGGTCTTTCTCTCTTGATCTACTTCCTGGACTTTCTCTCTTGTTCCTAATGTTGCTAATGTTAATGATTTACTTAGGTTTTGGTTTTGGTTTTCATGTTGTTTTTGTACTGTAAATTAATCTTCTCTTGGTTGTTTTCTTCTTGGTGGTGCTTGAGGATTCATCGTTTCTTTTTGTAGTTGTTGTTGTTGTTTCAAATTTGAGGGTTCTTTAGTTTGGTTTATTGTTAAGTCATCTGGTGGTTGCGGTTTCTTTGGTATTGATGTCTGTTGTTCATTCCTCAGCTTTTTTGGGTTTTTTTGGTTTTGGTTGTTGCTGCTATTCATGGGTATTATTTGTTGTTTGTAGACTTTGTTGTTGTTGTTGTTGTTGCTGCTGCTGTTGTATTTGTTCTTGACATTTATTCAACGTATGCCCCGTTTTACCACATGTACTGCAAGCCTATCATAGATACATCCTTTGTACCATGTTTTAGTTAAAAAAGCAAAAAGTTAGAAGGCCTTTTTTATCTTCACTAGCTTACTCTTTTCTATTTCAAATATTCTTGTTCCATTGTAGATGCTAGTCATTGGTATGGTGTCCAGACGTGTTGTTATGACCTTAATTTGGAATTTCTCTTCAAATTTCTATTTGGTTGCTTCTAGTGGTATTTCAAGTGGTATATCAGTTAAGTGTAATTCTCCTGTCTGTTTTCTGATTTTTCTCCTGTGGGGCGTCGGAGTTTTGAGAGTAGCTGGTAACCCGTTTATTACTATATCTCCATATGGAAGTATGGGTTTAGTTCCTCTTGTCTTAGTAGATATCTTCCATTTCTCTTTCTGTTAATTGAAAATATTTGGTTTACATAATGAGGGCTTACCACTTTAAGTGCCACCATTATATCAACAATCCTGGTGTTTTCTCCATTGGTAGATTCTTTAGTTCTATTTCTTGTGTTCCCTCTCTATACAGGCATTCTATTAAAGAACCTTCTGTGGTTTCAATTCTTTGTATTTTGAAAAAACCCGTTATTTGTTATAACTGTTATCCCCTGTTATTTGTTATAATTACTATAACTCCCTTGTTATTTGTTTGTTGGCTTTGGGCATCTCCCTGCTTGTTCTCTGTATTCCTAGTGAGTTTTGTTCACTGGTCATTTTCTCTGTATCTTGTAAACAACAGTCCAAATGTCCTTATTAAAACAATTATTGTAATTTAAAGCTTCTTTTCCAAATATTGGGGTTTTCTTAGCTCATGATTCGCTGTCGATTAAGTAGAAGCACGGCTGTCCGTAGTTAAATCTGCGTTGTCATTGCCATTTTTTGACTTGACAAATCTTAGGACATATTTGTTCCAGTCTAGCATTACATAATATACCATAACTACCTTTATTCCAGCATTTATTCCGGTAAATATCTGAATGCAGGTTAATCTAATGATTTGCAGTTTATCTCGTACCAGGTTCATAACCGCGATTTGGCGATGGAGAGATGAAGCAATGCGATGGAGCGATGAAATTAACATCCGTCCAAGGCACTGCATATCTTTATCGCTCCATGGCCCCGTCAAATAATATACCGTGGAATTATTGGCACTAACAGGATTCCATAGCAAGTATATGTAGCTTAATTAAACTTGCAGACGAGCAATAAACGTGACGAAAAAGTCCCATTACCATAGCCGATTTAAAAAGTTTGGGGGCCCTAGGCGCAAACAATAAACTGCTAACACAACCCACGCCGAAATTTTGTTTTCGGGGCAAGACGCACGTTCCTCGCGTGCCTATGCCTTAAAACTGCACTGACATTAGTACGACAGTCTACGGTGCCAGAATGAAAATATTGATTTGTGTCACATATCAAGTGCCTGCGATGCACTAGACAACGTACCGTTAAGAACAATATAGGTTAATAGTACACTTGCTGCAAGCTTCAATGTAGTTTAATGTAAGCTGAATGTGACATGTTAGCGTGACACAAAAATACATTATGACAACAGACTAGGGCATGATATAGGAATAAAAATATTGATTTGTGTCAAATATAACACATTAAAATCGTAAGTCCCTTGCTGAAATGATTGGCTAGCCTGATAACACTCGGGTTGTTCACCGAAAGCAAGAACACTTCTTTGGACTAGGCTGATAAAAGTTTCTAAATTAAGCAGTATTCCCAGGTTGAAAATGGCGGCGATGATGTTGATGATGGAGCTATTGGAATCAGTACACAATTAATAAAATCCGGTTCAGTACCCACGAATGTAGTCCCAGTCTATTTTTAGATCACGTTTAACTGTCTAAGTTTGGTGGTGATACTAGACTCAGATTTTGGCATTCTTGGTAAGGATTTAAAGGACATTGTTTATTCTTTAAAATGTGAGCTTATGGTGTGGTTGTCTGTGTGTATTTCAGCGACAGTGCACATTGAGTAATAAGGTCATGGTGATGATCCGGAAGTGAAATCTGTGTTCCGTTGCCTGGTGTTTTGTTTACAATTCAGCCTCTCAAAAAAATGCAGGTCAAACCTTGACAAGAACTAAACCGTAAAGTCATCTTTGAAGGTAATCTAGATTAACGTATGATTTGTATTGATTGTCACACAATGGAAAGTTCAGTACTGAGAAACAAATGTAGAGACAATATAGTGAAATTAATTGTGTACTATGGCCTGTCAGTAAAAACTTGAAACTGGTATAAAAATTTTATTATTAATGATATATACATGAAATTTTAATAGGTTATGTATAATGACTTCAAAAATATAAAAATGAAATTAAAAATAAAAAATAATTTTAATTAAAAAAATTTAAATGAAATTTTTTTAAAAAATTAAAAAATAAAAATTTTCCACCAAATATACACATATATAATATTTATTTGGAATGATATGAAAATATATCAGCATATATATACTCCTGCACCATATACAAGCTCAAATGATGGATATTTGTCAAATTTGATCAGAGAAAATAACTTTATTAGTCAAAATAAGACCCTCATTTAAAATACATGAAGACAAAATTCTACTTTGCTTTGTACCTTTCGGTCATTGAAACTATTTATTTGGGGTCCAAACAGTTAATTTATGTGTTTATGATGGGGTGACTTCCTGAGTAACACATGTCTGCTTGCATAGCTATCGGTAATTGTTTATAAACATAGTTATAGGGTATTTAGTGAGAGGACAGAGATGAAGACTTTATACTAGAACCTGTTCAAGTTCTCTACAAAATCATATTAAGCTGTCAGAGAATGAAATACAGGTCAGAGGGGGGAAAATATACTTTACCCAGGTATATTTACCATTGCATGTAAGAAAACAGCAAACTGATGTAAGTTGAACACAAAATGCATTCCATTTTATTGTTCATTTTCTTTAGGATGTTGATTGATGTAGTGCGGCATTGTAGCCCAGATGATATTGTGAGAATTCTCATGATCCATTTTGTTTTAGGCATTATTAATGACTAATAATATTTGTTATCTGACACTTTAAAGATTACATAAGCAATATTCAAACAGATTATTTGAATTTAACTTTCTACAACTGATCCTAATATGGTTACATAGCTGACGTGAACAAATATGCATATATTTTGTAATGTTTGGAATCAAAAGTTGACATTGTTAGGCTGACATAGTACCTATAGTGAATCTGTAAGGCTCAGTTTTGACTGTGTGCACTTAAAATATCCCAAGATGTTATTTTCATCGTGAATATGCCTCTATGGTAACACATTTCAATTTAGTACTTTGACAGAGGGCGGTATTGCAGCATCAGCTGATATCTGATTCCATTGAATCATTGAATCATTGAACTTAATAACTTGGTAGCCAAGACTCTTAAAAA
Organism: Potamilus streckersoni; assembly: GCA_016746295.1. NCBI lineage: Eukaryota > Metazoa > Mollusca > Bivalvia > Unionida > Unionidae > Potamilus > Potamilus streckersoni. The sequence continues at coordinate 2,396,116 of JAEAOA010000708.1, forward strand.
TAGACTAAAAATGTTCAAACAGATTATTTGAATCATGTTTGCACATGTGATGTTACCAAGTACATTGCATATGTCCCACACATGCAAATATCCATCCTTGTTTACAAGTTTTCGGGATGAAAATTTCACATTTAGTTGATGATATAGGATATATTGGTACCTATAGTTGATCTATGTGGCCACATTTTGCTATACTCACTCGCAATATCTAAAATTGTTTTTCCTTCATGAATAGGATTGCATATAGTAATAAATTTTAATTTGGTACATTGTCATTTGACTTTCCGCTATACTGGTATGTATCAATGTTTGCACCAATGATCAAACCTCACCGTTCCAACATTGCCTTAAACTTTATGATACATACTCTACCTGATTAGTTATTTAACCTGTAAATGGCTAAATATGCTTGTAGAAACTTCATCTATTTTTAGGATGCATTTGTCACTTTAATATATGTCCATTGCTTCACATCTTTGAGTGTCACTCTATCAAGTTTATCTGTTTTTAACCCTATTTGCAACCTGAATGTTGTTTTGAAATCACCATTTCTAACACATTTTAACTTCATTTGCCTACATCTTTCTGTTTTTTTGTTTTTTTTTTATAGAATTAAGTGAAACATGATATATCTTTTCAGGTCTAGCCTGGTATCTGGAACAAAGTATTAGAGTTGTATCATTTTGGAAGCTCTCCAGTAGTCCAATGGTGATAGCAAGGTCTCATAAGGACATGTGCAGTCTGCTGCTATCAGTGACCAAGATGAGTTCATATAGTACACTGATATACAGCATCTCAAAGACATGGCTTAGATCTTCATGACAGAGATTCACATAATTTTTCAGTAAGGTGGAACTTCCCTGAAACTGTATTTTCATATTGCATTGTTGACTTTTGTAGTTATCGGCATTAAAATGGAATGCATATTTGCTATAAAACATGGTATTGGTCCCATCAAAACTTTAAATTTGAATGGGCTATTAGTTATACAAACAACTGTCCAAGTACCTAAAACAATAAATGTGGAACATAGCACCAGTCATTATTTATTTAGTAGGTACACCTATATGCATCTGGATAGGCATGTTGCAATTTGCTGTCCAAATCACTGTGAGCTGTCATGCTTCAGTACCCCTGGGATTAATATTATCAGTTGTATAGACCTAAACAACCATTTGTTTTAAACACCATTCATTAATCAACTTTTCTGCCTGAAATTCGTCAAACTGAATGTCATAACTTGTATGAAAATTTATTTTTTGTAAAATAAATAGTTTTTAAAATTTATATATGTATTTAAATTTTCATTAAAATTTAATATATAAATATTTTTTAATTTCAAGAATATTTTCAGACAGGCCTTATCAAGTATTACAATTAGGTTTTTACTGCATTGAAAAATTCCTATAATTAAAGAAGATATAGCAAATTTAGTTTTGGTTTCTTAAGAACAATTGGATCTCAAATTGCACCCTATAGAACATAGAACACTAGCACTACAAACTTTATAATAGCTGTCACGTGTTTTGCTTGCAAGGAAATTTCAAAAGACTTTATACATGAAGTTGAAATAGTAGTGGCATGCAAAATAAAATGCAAAAATAAAAGTTTGACAAAAACATTGACCCTTTCGGGAATCAGTAAACAATTAATAAAATCCGGTTCAGTACCCACGAATGTAGTCCCAGTCTATTTTTAGATCACCTTTTCCTGTCAAAGTTTGGTGGTGATACTAGACTCAGATTTTGGCATTCTTGGTAAGGATTTAAAGGCAATTGTTTATTCTTTAAAATGTGAGCTTAGGGTGCGGTTGTCTGTGTGTATTTCAGCGACAGTGCACATTGAGTAATAAGGTCACGGTGATGATTTGGAAGTGAAATCTGTGTTCCGTTGCCTGGTGTTTTGTTTACAATTCAGCCGAGCCTCTCAAAAAAAAAAAAATGCAGGTCAACCCTTGACGAGAACTAAACCGTAAAGTCATCTTTGAGGGTAATTTAGATTAACATATGATTTGTATTGATTGTCCCACAGTGGAAAGTTTAGTACTGAGAAACAAATGTAGAGCCAATATAGTGAAATTAATTGTGTACTATGGCTATGGCCTATTGGCAAGCGAAATAACGCGAGAGTAGACGATTGGTCAAGCAGAATGTGGTCTTGAACAGCTTGACACAATCGCTTGCAGGAGTACGGTATACCGCGTCAAGTGATAAACAGGCTGACGTAGTAGACACGGTTCCTATTGAAGAGAGTGACTCCAGTCCTATGGGGTGGTTTGGTCAGAAACGTACTATTGTATATCTGTAAGCTTTAGCTAACCTTACCAAACAACCATTTAACTTCATCTTCCGTACATGATCTAAACCACGTATAATCTAAACCACGTAGCCTTTCAAAACGGCCATTTAATCGCACGTACGCGTACATCATCTAAATCACCCGTTTTAAACAGAACAATTCGACGATTTTTGGAGGCGCTGATTATAAGAATAACTGTACGAGAAAGCATTAGTTAATGTCTATATTTTCTTCAAAAGCAAGCACATGGAAAATAACTATGAAATAATGACGTTTAATCGGTTTATGAGAGTAAACGAACACCTAGAATTTGTCACCTAGTACCTCTTAATATTTCGGCCCTAATTATCTAGCAACACCTGGGAGTCAAAAAATAACATTTTCAACCACTTCCTTGAGAAGAAGGGAAATAGGGAGGGGGGATATTGCTATATTACTGATCGAAATGTTGCAGCAACCAAAGCTCCGTCTGACTGTTCAAATTATGGTTGACATGAAATGCACAGTTATCAAAGCTTATCAGTTTATATACGTTTAAATTATTAAAAGTTAAGTTAAATAAGCTAACAAATACTCCTAATATCGATGAAATTTAGTGTCAGCGTGATATATATATATATATATATATATATATATATATATATATATATATATATATATATATATATATATATATATATATATATATATATATATATGTATGTATGTATGTATGTATGTATGTATGTATGTATGTATGTATGTATGTATGTATGTATGTATGTATGTATGTGTGTGTGTGTGTGTGTGTGTGTGTGTGTGTTTGTGTGTGTGTGTGTGTGTGTGTGTGTCCAGCATCCTTTCGGATTCCACTAGAGGAACCTAAACTAACCCACGTGCCTTCATATGTATTTGCAATAACAAAACCATTTGAAATGAAATGATCCTGCCCAGCTCTTTTTAAATTATGAAGTGTACTGAAATGGAATTTTTCTCGTTCAGTAGTCTGTCTTTGACACCCGTCAAACCAATCTTCTTGTTTGTAGGTGAGACCGATGGGTTTTGGATGAAGCAGAATACGGAGTCTTTGAAGGATGTCGATTTTTTTTCCTCCATTTTCTCCGAGATCGCATTAATTCATTGAGATGGGTGCACAGTTGTTCAAGATATAATTTTTCACCACATTCTCATATTACAGGATGGATACACTGAGCTTTGGGAGCGTTTTTATGTCTTTATGTTTGTATGGAATCCTGTTAGGTATATAGTCAGTCCATTGGCGCGCTTTTCATAGCATTCGTCACTCGTCACTCTTCCCCCGATAATGCCAGTGCATGCGGCGTGAGTAGTCTACACGTGTTACGTGTATCCACTATGCCTGGTTAGTTTTTTAATTAATTTTGTAAACAGCTGACACATAGTTAATATTTTCTCTACGAGTTGGGGTTTAATATCAGGAAAATTATCAATAGAAGAAAGCATCAGTCGATGACATTGTGTTTACCAAGTTCTTTGTCATAATTTTAGTTACAGAATCTTTTAGAATGGACGTTTCCATTGAGTAATAGTTAGGCTTTTTATTTTTAGAAAATGTTAGCTTGTGACCTATGTCAAGAATATGGCTATATTATCTAGTTTATCTAGAAATTATTCATTCTTGCTGTTAAATCTTGAATCAGAATCAGCCTTATGATTGTGTCCAGCATTTCATTTGGGTTGGACTTATTTAATTCAGATTATTCTTCTTTGGAAATACAAATATACATTAACTTGGAATGATAGTGAATTCAAACAGGGAAACCTTAGATTATATTACTGTGATTCAATATAAGACTGTTGGCACATCGTTACAAGTCAGACCATTGGCTACAGGCTACTTAAGCATATCATCACTTTCAACATTGGAATTTTTTTGGAATACCACTAAAGTTTATTCAGAACTTTAGTCATTGGGATTTGTATTACTAATCATATGATTATAGGGGATTTAATTCTCAATACTGTTAGTTCTTTTTACATTTTTTTTACTTTGTATTCTTGAGACATAATTTGTTTTACTTTTACAATGTGTATTGCTCTTCTCTCTTTTCTATTACATAGTTTAAGACCGTAGAGTCATAACACATGAAACATTTGTATTCTCGTACGATCCAAAAAGTCTTTATAGATCTTACTTATACTTATATCATCTTTTTGTCAGAATTGTTCCGCACCGATGAGAATTAGAAAAAAAATGCTTTTAAAAAATACCAGAAGTTTTAGTCTTTCTTTGCTAAATTATCGCACATTTATAAATTTTATCTTCAAGTTCTTTTTTTTCAATTTATTATTGTTATTTTATTCTTTGTTTATTGGTTGATACTCATTCTCCAAGATGAGAACATTTTACATTATGTGCAAATATTATTATTATTATTATTATTATTATTATTATTATTATTATTATTATTATTATTATTATTATTATCATTATTATTTTTATTATTATTATTATTATTATTATATTTTTATTATTATTATCATTATTGTTGTTATTATTATTATTATTATTATTATTATTATTATTATTATTATTATTATTATTATTATTTGGAATTTTTGTTTTTGATGTTGTTGCTGTTCTGTTGTTGTACTAGTTCAGATGGTTAGATATTAGTAACAACTTCGATTCATCGGTACCAGATATTAAACATGTGTTAAATAATACTTTCCTTCGGATACCATATATTATTGATATGAAATGAAAATTTGAAGATGCCTGTTTCAAATGCAAGTCACTTCGCCATCATATCGGCTAAACTCTTAAAACTATCATTCAACTTCATTATCCAACCACTGGCTGACTGTTATACTATGTCAATGGGAAATAAATTGTACACGATTAAAAAAAAAAAAACTCAGGAGATGAACCGAGTGTCAGTATATAGGCACGTGCATTTGATCTACCTATTGTTAGCAAAACTGCGGGAGAGAAGAAAAAAAAAAGGTGTTTTCCATTCATTTTGTGACGTTTTATCCAATAAGAACTTTATTACCCCGGTCAACTGTCATCAGTCTGAATCATTCCTCACACAACACCCAGTGTCAACTGGTTGTCAGTCCGAATCATTACTGTGAGACAACAACACTCGCTGAATTGATTTGACTGATTACTGATGACGGGAAATTAAGTGGAGTTTTATTCTTAGACGTACGTAAATTTGTTGACATGTTCATTATTACAGCTTTATTGCAGAAATTAGCAGCCTAACAGTAGTTGTACTTAGAAGTAACTGTCAGAAATTAGTTACTGTGACAAACTTGTAGGTATTCTTACTGACAATACGTCATACTGGTTCAACTACTTTGATACATTATTGTTACAAAATATCTAAAAAAATATAAACTATAACAATTGGTCTCACGTCGGATTATTTGATTAGAAAAGTACGCAGAATAATATTTCCCCACACTGTATATAATGCTGTATTGTGAACTCGGTAATTTTTCTTACAAGCAGATACGTTACAATTTATAGAAATGACCTGCCTTGATGATTTTAAAGGTCAGGAGATCTTAAGACCCCCACCATCTTTTCAGCGCTCAGCACAGTCGTGAATTAAGACTGCACTATTAATAAAAAGGCCCTTCTGACTTTGAACGTATTCAATAACTTTAGCACACATTATCTTAATGTATTTCAAGATTGTAATAGTATTAATGCAAGGCGTACAAGGTCGAACGAAAACAATGACTGATATATTGCAAATATTGAGACACAGTATCTTAAGAAATCATTTGCTTACACCGGTAAAGTTTTATTGCACAGTGTGAATCGCGGTTTTCGTATTTTAATAAATTGTACGTCTAAAATTTTTTTAATGAGCGGTACTAATTTTAGGAATATGTAATATCTGTACGTAGTGAATTTGCTAGATTTATTTGAAGAAAAAACACTATAATTTTATATTTTGCATTAACAAACGTTATTTATGTGTTATTTTATACAGTACATGTTAACTTTGAAGATTCATGATTAATTGATGCTATATTCATTTTAATTGTAGAGCCATGATGCAAACTAATTGTTAGTCAATTCATTACCCTAATAAATAAATGATATTATTGTTATTGTTATTATTATTATTATTATTATTATTATTATTATTTTTATTATATTATTATTATTATTATTATTATTATTATTATTATTATTATTATTAGTAGTAGTAGTAGTAGTAGTAGTAGTAGTAGTAGTAGTAGTAGTAGTAGTAGTAGTAGTAGTAGTAGTAGCATTTCAAAAGGGTCACTGTCTGCTGCGGCGGGAACGAAAGAATTGCTAAAACATAACATACTCAATTACGATTATGCTGCTGTGTTCAGTGCCCTATATCCCAAACTGCTAAATACTTTCTTCTACATTTTAGTAAATTCGGTATTGTTAGAAACTAAACTGGACCTCACGATTTGTATATATCTTCACTATAAGCAGGGAATCTATTAGAAGGCGATGTAAATTACAAACACGTTGTAATCTAAATATGGTCCCAAAACTCAACAAACAGTACCACCACAAACATTTAATAATTTATGGACACAGAATGATAAATTATTGAGTCATTAAATATATTTCCCTTCCATTGTATTCTCGCAAGTCCGTCGGTCAGTGTAAATAACATATGTTTACAGTACAATGCTAAATAGGGACCGAGCTCTACATAAATAGTTGTTTGGGTAGTAATTCTGCACTGGTTGTTTAGCGGTTAGCGCTGCGGTTGCGACCGAAATGGGTCGGGGTTGAATCTTACTATTGGGTCAGCCTCTACTGACTTCTTACTCTTCTGGTATATGACCAACCGTAGATAACTATCAGCGCTGGATAGGGGCAAGGCTGTGGTGGTCTGCCCACCCACACGCTAACAATAAAAAATAAAAAAGAATCTGTACAAACAGACGTAAAGTCGCTTGTAACTTGAAATGTAATCATCGTTTTATTCTTGCGTACGTATATTAAGCATTATGCACACTTCGAATAAACAGACATATACTTTGTTTTGGTTCCCTTTCGAGGAAACTCATGATTTTGTTGAAATTTGTAACATACACCCCCTCCAAAACTTGACCTGTTCCGTCTTGAATTTAGTTTCTTATTTTAATTTAAATTTGTTGCTGTTTTGTTTGGTTTTAATGGCACATTTAGTACATAACTGGCTTATCATGTCCAGAAAATAGTAGCTATAGTGCTTTTCCCAAGAACACAATGAGGCTGCCGACCAGGCCTTTTTGCCTGGGTTGCGATCCTACAAACCTTGTACCACAAGACAACGGATGTTGTCCCTCTCTTATTTTTGTAGCTTTGATTTAAATTCGTATTATTGATTCAAAGGAAATTGCCTATTTTTGTATTCATCACAAAGCTCTCTATTTGTCTGCGTGTACAACTGCAAATTATCAATTCGAACAAAACTGTGGGGTACACATTGTGATGTTTATGCTGAACTATACTTTATACTCTTTGAACTCAGTTGCTCGGCTCATGCTCACGTTTTGCTATTTTTAATAATGACATCATTGTGCGTGGTGTAGCTTAAGCCTAAAACCGTAATATGTCATATTATGGAAATAGTGCATAGTAAGATGTCGTTAATGAGTACTCATTTATGAAATATAACATACGACAAGTTGTTCTGTTCAAGCTGAGCATAAGCGCATATAGCATTCTGGTTCCTTGCACAAAAATTCAAAAAATTTATAGACAGTCATTTTGGTGTCACATTTCCCTCCCCCTGTGATGGTGTCACCCGGTGCGATCTAGTATTTACAGTGACGCCACTGAGAAGCGCAATCTAAATTTAGGGTCAAGTATACTATAAAGAATGCGGTTTTCTCAAGTTGTCCTTTTACCACCAAATTGAGAGGTTTGTGTGTCGTGTATCCAAGGGACTTAACCAACTGTAAGGGGTATGAAAATTGGTCTAACTGAAACAAATACCAAATCTAGGGCAATTTAAATATTTCCTAAATGTGTTTAAATATGATTCGAATATTCCTAAATGTTAATAAAGCTATCACAACTGTCCTCTTTTATTAGCCTGCTGACAGCTTGCCACCCATACATCGCCAGGTCACGTAGGAAACACCGTAAACTAAATCATCTAAATTTTATTACATTAAATGACATATTAGGTGGATTTGGTACTGGTGGTGGTGGTGGCAATCAAACTGAAAATGAAATTCGTGTAAATTCTTTTATCCTTGTTTATTTTCAAATTCAGTGCGATCTCAAAGGTGCAATTAGTATTGAAGGAAAGTAACGTTAGAAATTAAATTACTTGTTCAGTTGAATGCGGAGACTATATGAAATATTTCTCTGGGAAGTGATTTGTTCCCAAATAAGATAACATGTATATGGACAATTTAATTTTATTAATCTTGATAGCTTTTAATCAAGCAATCTGAACGGTAAAGGTTTTTATTGACTCTAATATGGACAAGAATTTAACAATCAGGAAAAACATTTGTTGCGGCGAGAGATGTCATGGATGTTTTGTGCTCAGATCTTGTATTTCATAAGGATAAGAAAGGATTGCATGTTTTGTTTGCATGCGGACTGGTGGTGGGGATGATGT